>NMRB01003023.1:0-19281 GCA_002633025.1 Notospermus geniculatus
ACCAGTCGGCGTCGTACATGTCGTATCTTGACACCATGCCAATTTTACCGATCGACCAATCATATGACACTTTATATCGGGTCTTCAGCTACAACTCTTTGTACCACGATTCAAATTTTACAACACCGATTCTGATTGGCCTCTTTTTCTCGAGGCGGCAGATACGCCGTGGACTGGTCACTTTCTCGAAGGGTGATGTGCGGTGTAACGTAGTGGTGAGCAGATCGGCCTTCGATCATCGAAGATGTGGCCCCTGGGAATAGAACGCATCTAAATCGGTTATCTTGTTGGCTAATCCTGAGACTAACGCAGGTGGTTTCAGAGACTTATACCAGAATACGAAACACAACGAGACAGGTTCGGCGGCTTTGCCCGATGATAAGGTGATTATCGGAAAACGTGGTAATTTTCGTCGTGAGTCTCAAATGTTGAGTAGACGTGAATGTGAAATGCTAGGACGGTTGTCCGTCAAGTTCAATTAATGGATGTATACCACAGTCCCACTGTTTGCCAGTGGAAATGGAGGCCTACCTTGTAACAACTGAAAAGCCCTGGGGTAGCCGCATAGAAACTCCGCTAGTGCTTCAACAGCCTATCGGTGTTAAAACGCATGGAAAAATTTACAGCACTATTGGCAGATGGGCTCCGCTAGCGCTAGCGGAGTTTCTATGCGGCCACCCCTGATAGCCAAAGGTTATATCATGTCCGCTCAGCAACGGCAGGTCCCGGGTTCGAATCCAGCCCGAGCCATAAGGAATTTCATTCCCGGCTCTTTACGTCCGTCGCCAAGGGAAGCAAGCCATGGTGGCTTGTAGCTTGTGCCTTTGTAAAGGCAAGTAAAAGACCCCATCCAAGTGAGGAACATGAGTAGCTTGAGATGGCGTCTTCCATACTTACCAGGACCAATAATGCTTGGCTTCGGCCCTGACGGAAACATACAAATACAAATATCAGTGGAGGGCGGGCAGGCGGGCGGGCAGGGGGCTCACCCGGCCTGTGCCCCCCCCCCCCCCCCCCCCCCCCCCCCCCCCCCNTTTGTCCCTCAGATGCTGGGAAATCACACCAACGGCCTTCTAGATTTCAAAATTTTCTGGGGAGAGCCCCAGATCCCCGCCATGGCTTCGCGACTTCGGCGCTTGCCTTCATCAGTCCGCCGGTGGCCTTTTGTGCCCCCTTTACCAGAATCATGGATCCGCCCCTGGCCGGGTGTATCTCTAACACAAGCCACCACCCCAAACCACACGAACAAACTTGTCCCACAGATAAACCGAGGAATGATATTGATCTACGGTCGTTTAGTGACTCCTCCAAACAATCTGGGTGTATCCCAGCGTGTGGAGGTTCATGGATAAACCATGATGGAGGCGATGGAGTTGATCGCGCCCAGACGATCATATCGGGCCCATAATCTATGAGATGATTGTTGAATATAGATTGTTTAACCCGTGGAGTTCCACAGCTGACCTGGGACATATTGCACACCACGGACTTGTCTGCAAAGCTTCTGAGAGTAGCCCACACTGGATCACTTGGATCCTCTCTATGCACGGGGAATTGAACCTGGATCTCCTGCATTCAAGGAAGGCTTCTTCCATCCAGAAAAAGTCTGAACGTTAGGATTGAAGGCCCAGCACGTCCTAAATGTACCACAACTGCGGTGTTGTGACCGAGGTCTCTGGTTTGCAGTCAGAATTTTCCGCTTTTGACCTCCAATGTCGGTGGGCGACTCCGGCTACATGTGAGTGGTGGCTGAGGCTTTGCGATCAGAAGATTTCGGGGTCCATCCCCAGTGTCTGCACAAGATTAGCTAATGCCCGCTGTACACGATCAAATTTTTCGTCCAATTTTCTGAATATGCTCAATAAAGGCCAGCATGCGGGTTTATACATTGAGCCCCAATAGGCCCGGAATCTGAATTTCCCATAAATTGGATGAAAAGTTTGACCGTGGGCATAAAGGCGGGGCTCCACATGACAGTAAACTGTGGATAGTAACTGAAAAACTGTTGATAGAAAACTATCCATGGTCCTTCCACTAGACAGAGAAAATCGCCGATAGTCGCTGTCTACGAGCTCTGGAACCGAGCCAGATAGTTTCTATCGAAAGCAACTGTTGTAAGGCCCTTCCACGTACGGTGGGATTGTCAAATAGTTNTACTTTTTGCGGATATAACCGCCCATAGTAGTGCGTTTGATTGCTTCGACGTCTACTAACGCCTTCGCTGATTGGTTAATTTCGGATTTCGAATTTCGGATTTCAAATTTCGGATTTCGGATTTCGAATTTCGGATTTCGAATTTCGGATTTCAAATTTCGGATTTCGAATTTCGGATTTCAAATTTCGGATGAGCTTTCTGGGCTTTCGTACTTTCACGTACGGTGGGATTGTCAAATAGTTTCTGTCTGTTCGGTACATGAATGGTTCCTTTAAAGGGAGCAGTACGGTGCATACCACGCCAACCTGCTCTTTATCTCTTTTACAATCGTTCGCCTGACTTTTTCATGCATCCGGTTTCTTCAAACTGCATGTCTATATTGCGAAGAGGAATAATTCTTCTAAAATCAGTCATTTTTGATTTATTATCACGCATCAACTTCAGAATCATTTTCCACTTCATTTCATTGCCAGCATTTCATTGCCAGTGCCAATGCCAATGCCAACGCCAAGTTTTGAACAAACCCCTCCGCAACTTCAATACGAAATCCGTCTGCCCTTTCTCGTGTACAACTCGCACTGATCCGTACGACAGTTCTATCCCGAAATAGAGCAGGTGCTATTCAATAAAAGGACTGTCTGACACTTTTTTATTAGCTTACAAAATCTATCAGGATCACTTCCACACGACAGAAATTGACTGTCCCACAATCTTTCGGACAGTTATCTATTGCCGTCATACAGTCACTAGCTGAACAACTTCCACGGGATAGTCATTGGACATTTACTTTCTGACAGCAAACTTTCGATAGAAAACTGTCATGTGGAGCCGCGCCTTTACTCAAAGGAAAAAACTATAGGGCCGTATTCATAAAGGGTGTTTAGCCTAATCAGCGTACAAATTCTGCATTACACAGGTTAAAGGCCTAGAAAACTATTGTCTGATGTCTGTATGGTGCTTCAGCAAAGGCATTTACCCGCAGGATAATCACACGCGCACAACTTTCCTGCGTCTAGGCCCAAGAGGACAAAGGAAAAGTTAAACGATCAAGCAGGCTTGTCTAGAATTTGCCCAACACTTTCTTTTGTCCTCCCAGACTAAGCCGCAGGAAAGTTAGACCCGTGTGATCATCTTGTGGGTAAATGCCATTGATCAGGCAGCATACAGAAAGCAGAACAATAGTTTTCTAGGCCTTTAACCTGTGTAATCAGAATTTGTACGCTGATTAGGCTACACCCTTTATGAATATATATGGCCCATAGTCTTTTAGACGGGATTCGAACCGACGACCTTCTGATTTGTAATCCACCAATCTATCCACTCAGCCAACGAGCTAGCTGACAGGGACATGATTTGTGTTTGTCATAGACGTAGGCCTTCGACTTACGTAATAATACTACGAATAATAGAAAACATGGGAAGCCTACAACAGGTTCGGTGGCCAAATAGGGAAGACGGTGGAACAAGATAACAGGAACCAGTGTGGTGATTCAAACACAAAATTATTTTATTCGTACGCGATTTTACTAATGCATAACTAATCGTGTTGACTATTTTTGCAGTTGTTCAGGGCCCACCGCACAGAAAGCCCGATAGTGCTATCGGTGCCTATCGGCGGTTTAGTTAATGGGAAAATACGTTCACAACTAACTGCCGGTAGACGCCGGTAGCACTATCGGACTTTCTGTGCGGTCGGCCCAGGCAAATAGAAGGGGTGACACTTATTTCGTAATCACCCGTCACCCCTTCCATTTACCAGATGAACTGCGAATGCGACAAGCACCATTAGTTATGCATCAAAGACTTCGCGTACGAATAAAATAATTGTGTTTGAATCACCACACTGGGAACCTTTTTCGCTAAGAGTGAAGGAACAAACCCAGAAAGGAATTTTAAACTACTTACGGCAGGTGTCTCCTCTCCAGTTACGACTTGCAAACCCTTTACCTGCACACTCTTCCGCAAATGCAGCAACCTGTGTACAAGCTACATCAATATCAACCTTTCCCACCAAGTTAGTTCCGGCGAAGTGGCAAACGTCCTTCACACAATTTTCGTAAATAGCACGAGCCATGACCTTGCCGCTTTCAATGCAACTCCTGAATGGACCGTTCTTGTCCAAAATATTTCCGCAGTGTTTTTTGTCATTTGCTATGTACTTCCATTTGCCGATACACTTCGATGAGAATGTCGTCGCCTTACATTCTCTGCATAGAGAAAAGAAAATCCATAGACATCCTGCGAAAGTCGGCCATTACAGCTCAGAAGGGGTAAACATCAACCTCGACCTAGGGAGCCGAGTGCATTTGTGCAGTTGGCTCCTGTGCTTACCGTCTGTACAATGCACTAGGCCCAAGGTTTGTTTACCCATTCTGGCCTGTCATGGCCGACTTTAGCAGGATGTCTATTCCTACAAGCATAAAACTGGTACATTTGTTAAAGCGAAAGAGAAACCTCGATTCTGGATCCTGATAGAGGATCATTTCACATGAAAAATAATGTTTATTTCATCAAAATCGGTCTAGCCAATGAAAAGTTAGGTCAAATTTTTTCGCTGCAATGCAGAGCCCCGCGAGAGTGGAGTGTTGCCAAAATGCCCATGTGTACATGTATGCACGGATTTCCTTGCAACCAACATTAGTCTGGACGCAGAACGAAAAAGTGTCGAATTTTGGATAAACAGCAACTTTTTTGCATTTTTTATATCTCCAAATGACAGAAATTCAGAATCCGCCGGGTGCCACTCTTTTTTGAAAATCGGGGTTTTGCGTCCAGACTAAATTAAACATTTTAAATTTTCTTTATTTTGTATTTGTCTCCGTACACTGTGTAGTAGGCCTACGTCCCACATGTATATACCGTACGCTGTAACACTTTTCTAGACCTAAACCATGTGTCTTATTTCACGCCCGTGTAACATCATGATGTAACAACCGATCGTCAAATTCTTTTGGAAAACTCATTAATTGCATGTACGTACATGTACATGTACATGTACACGACTTTGAAATAATGTATCTTTGTCCCTTGTACAATAAATTTTAAAACAAACGCAGCAGGCCTACAGGACATGACAGATGATTTTTTAAAAGTCTGTGGGTGGCCTCAAAGTTTTGTCCTCTAATGTATGCTGAATGAAAACACTCACGCTTTTCCAGTCGCCTCCTTATACACGGCTTCGAGGTGCTCCCCTATGGCGAAACTCTTAGCAAATGCCGCTAACGCGGAGTTCGAATTCCCTCCTTTCGGATGCATGTCATCATCAGTCCTACCATTGCAATTCCCACAAAGTCCTTCCACTCCGAGCCCAAGTCGGTTTTTATTGATTTCAATCGTCAAGTCATCTGGGAGGTAGTCGACTTTCATACCACAATAAGACATCGCATCCACCGTGAGGACTTCGTATGCGTAGGACACAGTGATTTTGGCGCCACGCTTTCCCGTCTTCGCTATTGGAAATGTATTGCCGGTCACGTCAATTCCATTAATCTGCACGGGGAAAAGTGTCATCGAATGAATATTTTGCGATGTCGACCTACATGTACATGTACGTGACGGACGATTTATAACAAAAAGACCTTGAGAAAACGACCGGTGGTCTGACATACTGTGTATACCCTGCAATAAGTGGCCCCGGCGGGAAACCAAATTCACGCGAGATCATTGATTTAGGCCTACATGGTGGATTGGAATACGTAATGTACAAACCACGGATAAATGAAACATGACGTCTGGTGGCAATGGCTATTGTCGGATTTCTAGGCCTAGTTCCTTCATGAATGGCCGTAATTTTGTTCATTTTTCTTTCGTTGTAAATAGGTAACACGTGGTCTCTTTTCTGTGACGCACGTCTGGTATGTCCATTACGACACCAACTCAAAATCAGGCCTATTCAACCCGAGGCTTGAATTCCCCATTGACAACCCCAACATGTATAATCAATATGGCCGTTTAGACGACAGGCAAAAATTCACATGCAATCCGATCGAATCCGATTGTGGTTCAAAACTCTTAAAGGACCACAGTATTGCTTCCCAATCCTGCGTTACACCTACCCGCGTTAAGGGGGAGACCTCTATTAACGAATTGGTAAACTACCGCATGCAACTAGTCTCGCGCAGCCAGCCGTTTCGTTCCGCAGTACTGCTACACAAACTTGTTCGATCCCCAGCGGCTGGGTGACCGAGACTGTAATCATACATTCTCCAACACTGGGGCGAAAGGCTTAACTACAGCATTGGAGCATGGTGCCGGTGGCGCCGGCTGTCGACAGAAAGATGCAATACAGTGGTCCTTTAAGGGCTCCGCACACTGGCGACTAAAATAGGGGCGACTACCGATGCGACTAGTACGTCGCCTGCAATAATTACCTTTGAGGTCGACCAATGATGTTATCCACGACATCACTGATCTTCCAAAGAAGCATTTGTCGCAAACGAGTCAACAAAAACAAAAAAAACCTAAAAATATGTTCAGTCGCCTCTGTGGTCGCAAGGGCGGTCGCCTAGAAAATCGCACGAAAAATCGCCAGTCTGCGGTGCGACCACAGCAGCGACTGAACATATTTTTAGTTTTTTTAGTTTTTGTTGACTCGTTTGCGACAGATGCTTCCTTGGAAGGTAATTATATCGCAGGCGACGTAGTAGTCGCATCTGTAGTCGCCCCCATTTTAGTCGCAGGTGTGCGGCGCCCGTAAAGGCGGTGACAGCGACTGGCGCGTCTGCAACGCGTCGGGAAAGCATTCAACCAATCAGGAAGGCGATAACACGGGCCGGAACACCTGCCGAAGAATCTGATTGGCGGAACGCCTGCAGGACGCGCCAGTCTGTCACCGGCTTTACGTGTAAACGCTACCCAAAGTGGTCCAATGTGGATTTAAAATGAACCACCGATTTTGCTGGTCCCGAATATTCGACCGCATTAGACCACATTGAATTCGGTTTCCCGCCGCGGCCACTTATTGCTGGGAATACAATTTTAGCCCTTTTTACAAGCACCATACTTACGAAAACGTTCTTAGTTGTGGAATCGTAAAAGATGGTCTGATCTTCTACTTGCACCGTCAACTTCCTGGCGTAGGTCACCGAATCATCGCCATTATCCATCATGTTCTTTGCTACCACGTTGAAGTAACACTTGTCGTTTTTCGTTTTCCTCGTCGTTCTAGACAGCGTGTATGCACAGTCACCCATAAAGTCTAGCCTAGAGCCATCGTACTGTGTGTAATGAGGATCACCCTCGGCATTACAGGTACAAGTGGAACCTGAGAGAGATCATTATCGTATGAGGAGCTTGATCATTAGGGAGGTTTAGAAATCAAACGATAACGTAAACGTTAACGACATCGTTATTTTTATACCGAAAAAGCAATATAAAAATATGGGGCCATATTTATGAAGCCTTCGCAACTTTGCATACACGCAAATCTATTGTTTGGCTGCACATGCCCTATTGTTCACTGACTGCCTTACAACAGATTTGCGTGAACGCAAAAGGTGCGAAGGCTTCATAAATATGGCCCCTGCTTGATGTGTAGTTTGAAAAATAACGTTGTCGTAAAGTTTACGTTTATCGTTTGATATCTAATCCTCCCTAATATCACATGAGCAGCCTTGATGGTCTTTTGGCCATCACGACCGCTAAGCAAGATGCAGGTCCCGGGTTCGAATCGCGGGCCATATAGGGTTAATCATCCCAGGCCCCTCAGTCCGTCACATGGGACAGTAACCTGTGGTGCCTTGTACATGTACATTGTATCTTGTGCTTTTGCACGGGCAAGTAAAAGACCTCATCCAAGTAGCAGCTTGAGTGGCTCGAGATGGCCTCTTCCGTACTTACCAGAGCCAATATGCTATGGCTATTTTTCCTGACGGAAAAATCTAATACAATATCCAATGGATATGAAGGACGCGAAACACGGTTCAGTAAAAAATATATCTGGCTTGTTGATGTGACCAAAGTAATTTGTTGTTGTATGCAATGACGTTGGCCCTGGTAAGTACGGAAGACGCCATCTCAAGCTACTCATGTTCCTCACTCAGATGGGGCTTTTACTTGTCCTTACAAAGGCACAGGGTATAAGGCACCACGGGCTGATGAAGCTCATCAGCTGATGAAGGTCCATTGAAATCGACCCACACGCACAGAAATAATTCAGAAAAACGTTTATTAGAAATGAATGGAAATTCTCAGAGTATTCCATATTTAGCAAGATTGTATTTAATTCATACTTTCTCTATGAGTGTACTCACCTGCTACCCCTCCCGAGAGGAGAAGGACTCCTAAAGCGGATACCACTAGAGTTACCCTAAACATGGTTCTAAAAACAGAGGCGGGCGTTTTATATGAGCATCTATTAATCAGTTGACTAGGCATTGAATTGCGCCGTAGTGACACCTATTGGTCAGTTGACTGACAGCTCCTATTGAATGTCCAATTCTTTATGGTACCCCATTATGATACAGGGTGAGACAGAAAAAGTGTCCTTAGGTAAAGAATAGAAATGCTATTGTGCGAGGGACATGTTTTCTGGCCCACCCTGTAGAGCACCAATCCAGACCTTAGGCGGTGTAACGTTTACTAGTGTTCCCCATATCTCATTGGTTTGGGACAGCTAGAGACCGTGGATGGTATTTATAAAGATTTGCAAATGCTTTTGCTTGAAATTGCAAATGTACTACATACTCTAGATTCGTTCTTCTAAGGTCACTTCAGATATTCAAGCTGTAGCTTGACTAGCCCACAGTATAGTCCATACAACGAATTTATTGATTCTATTCAACATAACTGACCAATGAGTGAGTCTTGCGTTACAGCTCTTTGTTTTACCATGCATATTCAATAGGGTAGGCGGTCATATGGGTGTTCAGTAAAGTAACCTTAGAAGAACGAATCTAGAGTATTTCAGCGTGACCGTGTTGCAGTGTGACCCTTGCATTTGGAAACTGTGTTCGACCCATATTTAATCAATACAGCAATCAATAGCTGGCACACAGATAAACCTAACACCTGGAATCCACTTCAGCTTGCTCGTCACTCGGTTCCCTACTAAAAACCTAGAAGGATTATTGGATTTTCGAAATTAAAAACTTGTATTCGAAATTCAAAAAGTTGACTTCGGAATTCAAAAATTGACTTCGAAATTCAAAATTAGACTTCGAAATTCAAAAGTTGACTTCGGAATTCAAATGTTGACTTCAGAATTCAAAAGTTGACTTCGAAATTCAAAAGCTGACTTCAAAATTCAAACGTTGACTTCGAAATTCAAAAGCTGACTTCAAAATTCAAAAGTTGACTTCAGAATTCAAAAGTTGACTTCGGAATTCAAAAGTTGACTTCGGAATTCAAAAGTTCACTTCGGAATTCAAAACTTTAATTCGAAATTCAAAACTCGATTTCGAAATCCAATGCTTGAATTTAATAATTGTCTCTCGCAATTAAGAAAAAACTTGATTATGTAAAAACTGGCCATGAATAATACGACTAAATTAAACAACATCCCCCATAAACAACATTCCCCATAAATGGTGAAAATTTGGTAGCTTTTCACCAAACTGTCATCGAGAAAATGTAAAAACACTGCTGTCCATAAACTTCGACAAGGGTGTAGAATAGTTTGATTCAAACAGTAACACCTTCACCATAACAATCACGACAATTGCAAAGATTCTTCGACGATATTTCATTACTTTCAATATGCAAGGAGACCATCCCGTGGTTCAGCCCACAGAACGAATTTACCCACAGGATAATCACATACATGTAAGGCATAGCTTCCTACCGTAGATTCGAATAGGAAGCTACGCCTTTCACCTAGAAACCCGTACTATTTCAGGATAATCACCCATAGGGCCGATTTAATAGACGTTTGCTATGCTAACCATTGGTTCCATCAAAAATAGATAGGCGTGCGAAAAATGTTCAAATAAATTTTTCACCAAAAAGCCCCGTTTTCTAAGCTCTGTATAGCGCTTACTATCCATCCAAATAGTTTTTTTTTGTGAAAATTTAGTTCTACACTTTTCATATGCCTATCTATTTTTGGTGGAACCAATGGTTAGCTTGGCAAACGTCTATTAAATGGGCCCATACATGTAGTTAACTTTCCGGTGTCTAACTGCAGGAGGACAAAAGAAAATTTGAACGCTCTAGAGGCCTTGTTTAGAGTAATTCAACTCTTTTCCTTTGTCCTCCTGGACGTAAACACAGGAATATTAAGCGCGTGTGATTATCCTACGGGTAAACGCCGCCGATCAAGCAGCGTATAGGCAGCAACACAATGCTTTTGTAGGCCTTTTTTAACCTGAATAACTATGAATTTAAACGCTGATTATGCTAAACACCCTTTGTGAATTCGGCCCTTAAGTTCTAGGGCGGTAAGTTAGGTACATGTACATGTAGATTATTAGGGCCGTTTAGATGACAAGCCAAAAAACCACATTCAGATTCAACCCGATTGGATCCGATCGACCTGCATTGGGTCACATTTGCGTTTAGACGAGATTTGAATGTGGTCGTATGTGGTCCAATGCGGTCCAATGTGGATTCGGGACCATTTTAAATCCACGTTGGACTGCATTTGGTAGCGTTTACACGCAAAAGTTTTGAACCACAATCGGATTCGTTCGGATCGCATGTGGATTTTTGGCCTGTTGTCTATAAGGGCCCTTTTATCATAATTTTCGTTTTTGCCAGTAGTGATACGGGAGCAGATTACAATAGATAACCATGCATTCGGGGAAAATAATAGGAAAAATAACTCACGCTCATTCCTATATTATCCGCTCGATGAATGAAACCGTTAACCACACGTCCACAGAGCACACTCCCTTGCAGTTGCTGAACAGTCTAATAACGAGCTCAGGATCGCCAGTTCGAAAACGTTTTGCCAGCCAACCAATAAGAAAAAAATCAATGTGCCAATGATAGGTCCAAGGGCCCTACTGTGCACTTAGTGCTCTCAGAGCATACATCCAGCCCGAATTATACAGACAATTTTATTCATTCCTATTCGCGAATCGACAGGGTGGTACAAAATACGGGAGAATCCAACTTACCTCGACGCCAGTCCAGGTCATAAAAAATTTGTAAGTTCTAAAAATATCAGTCGTAATATAGTACGGGTAGCATATTGGCAGATGGAACAGCTTAGGTATAATACAAGCTGTTCCATTTACCATTATGCTATCGCTCTATTACGGTATCATTAGAACTTAGAAATTTTTTATGACATGGACTCGCGTCGAGGTAAGTTGGATTCTCCCGTATATCCCCTGACAGTCATCGTTCCGATGTAATATCTGCCGGTGTTTAGGCCTACATTAGCCTGGTTCCACTGGCCTCGTCAGATGGCGTTGGGGTGGTAGCCTAGTTCCACTGGCCTCGACAGATGGCGTTGGGTAGGAGAGTATGAGGCCAGGTACGCGCTAATGAAAAAGCCATGAAAACAGGGCTTTTGTGATGTCACCAACGGTCGACGAATGACGTGATTTCAAAACAAGATGGCGACGTTGTTGAACCGCTGCGATGAGAAAATTTTGGATTTTTCGTTGATTTCTATTAGGCCATGTAGCACACGTTGTTGTAGTGGTAGCACACAGTATGTGTGGGCCATGACCACGACATTCGACAAGTAGCCTTCGTATCCAAACTGCACTTGGGACATTTTGCTGGGTCAAACCTCGAATAAAGGACATACATGTAGCTAAGAGATAGTTCTGACAAATTTGAGATTTTCTCGACAATGGAAACAAATTTTTGAATTCTGGCTTCATTGCTGTGTAGATACAAACCAAAGTTACTAGTACATGTATACAGAAGATAACCTCTTAGTTCTTTAGTAAGAAGGCGGCATTATACCGAAAGCTGTACCCTTTGTTTCAGCTAATGAGTGGATCGGCCAGACACTAATTTGTCGTTTTAGTTATCATATTGTCCTGATGATACTTTATATGCAGGTGCAAAGTAATAAGATTTGGCCATTTTAAAGATATTCGACCTTTCAGAAAACTGGGCTTGGAAATTTTGCTCGGTGAACCAAGCCCTTATGAGCCCGGTATTGCCACTTTTTCTCGACAGTCGGCGCAACCATCGCCGTGCGCGCCACTCTCCAACCCCAGGGACTAACTACTCTAAATTCCCACTTACCTGTCCTATTCCTGAACTCGGAAAAAGTGACCAAATCCTAAGTTGAAGATATCGCACGCTGCCATTCTTTGCCAGGCGCGGGAGTGGGACAAGTAACTGGACAGGACATTACTGTTTCTGACCATACCACCATCCCATTATCTTCAACTCAGGACCTGGCAGTGGGGTGGTTATAAACGCGACTTGCAATGGTAGGCCTATTCACTGTGTGCCCAGACTTTGAAGACGGCAGAAGCATTGGATCACCTCACGCCAAGCGGTCTATCCACGTGCAATATTATTACACAATATGAGGATCAAAATGGGCAATATTATTGCCAATCTTTCTTCCATTCATTATCCCAGAAGCACATGACACCCATTTTGGGCCCCATATTTTGCAATAATATTCTACCATGGAAAAACCGCTTTAGCCACACCTGAGCAACCGGGCACAAGCCCCGCTTAGGTAATCCCGAGTTTAATTCAGGTTGTGCAATAAACTCGGAATGGGGAGCGCCAATTGGTCACGTGATGACTACTGATAGAGCAGACGAGACACCTAGCGTTGACCTAGGCCCATTGTTCGAGAGATGCGGTTCACCAAGCACGGCCAATCACACCTTGAATCGTCATGAATAATAGGTGGCATTGGTGTACTATGAGTTCAAAACCACGCGTATATTCTCGCGTGGTCTGCGTGATCGGTGTTCCCTATTGATTTATGCGCGTTGTACACGTAGGATTTTTCTTGTACTAAAAATTGTAAATGGAGCTTAAATGGGTGTTCACAATGCCTTTCAGCAAGGCAATCAGAAGCCTATGACCGAAATCACCCTTCATGAGTCTCATTTATAACTTTTAGTACAAAATATCCTACCGTGTACAACGGACATAAGGCTGAGTTTACATCGAAGCACACGCGATACGAACACGCAGGCGAACAAAGGTTTCATGGGGATGAATCCTTCGTGAAGCCATTGTTCGCCTGCGTGTTCGTGTGGCGTGTGCCTTGATGTAAACTCGGCCTAAGCTGTTCTTATGACCAGACATAAGCGCGACTTACGTGAACTCGAGTTTGAGGAATAAGCCAGGCTCACGTGAGCCACACCTGAACAACCGGGCATTAGATTCCAATTCAATGGTGCCGCTTAATCCGTAAATGTATTGTAGGGGGACATCCTATATAGGGGGCATTGGTGACACCGGTGATCCCGGCTAAACAACAAAACAAAAACACAACAAAACACACAAACGCACAAAAAATAAACACATCATTTCTTAACGACAGGTGAGTACAATGGCCTCGGCCATTTTATTTGGATTCCTTAACGTGTCAAGATGACGTCAACATTGCCAAGGTAGTGGTGGATGATATGTCTTGAATGCCGAGCGTCAAATTCCTATGGTATTCTTCGAGACAGTCAAGGGTAAGAGGTTCGAAATCCAAATATAACTTATTCAAAAATAGTCCGGCACCGCTGGCGATTCTGTGCAAGTCACCCACTCCGCTGACGCAAATATCCCGTACCCATTTTCCGGCGCAGACGTTCGTTCCACCGCGCCATATCTTGTGACGTATGCTGAAATGCACGGGACCCAGACGCGATCCTGAAAAAGAAGGGCACATCGTGAAATAAGAAGTTAAATGGGCTTAACCTTGTGGGAGGCCGAAGTGAAAATACTAATAAAAAATATTTCACATGCCCGCTGTACACGATCAAATTTTTCATCCAATTTTCTGAATATGCTCAATAAAGGCCTACATGCGGGTTTATACACTGAAGGCCCAATAGGCGCGGAATCTGAATTTCCAAAAAAAATTGGACGAAAAATTTGATCGTGTACAGCGGGCATTAAGCAATGCTCATTTTTAGAAAAGCGGGTGTCAGACGGAGGTAAAATGTTTGGCTGCCTGTTACATGTAGGCCTACATGTACACATAAAAATGAAATTTTTCACGCCTCCTTTTCTAGAATGCACATATGGCAATCACATCCAAAAGAAATTTTTCAAATATAGGCCTTTGCGTCCAAAAAAGAGAAAACTTGTATGGAAAATTTGAAAATTCCGATATCGCTCGGCAGTTACTTCTTTGTTATGTAGATTCGCACTATTCCCGCTCTTTGACTAAACTCTGTTCGGACATTCGTGACCAAAGCACCACGACCAGCGACAGAGGTGAACAATACCCGCAGTGAACACAAAAGATTTAGGGTCGGCACGTACACCCTTAGTCCAAAATAAATGCCCACAGCTAATTTTCCGGCATATCTCCATGAATATTTTTCATAGCCACGTTTTCTTTTCATTCACATAATCTCAGGCCACTAGGACACCTTTTAAGACCATAAAACTTGAAATCATTAAACAACTGTATTTTTGGGAAGAAAAGTTTGAAATTTGGCCAAAATATCATGTTTTTTTAATACCCACTTGTTCGGGTTGAAACTGGCACTGTTTTGAGGCCATGTGGGATTGAACAATCTATGATGTATGGCAAATCTAAATTCTCACCGGAATGGCTCCCAGGCGCCCCGAGGTGTTTGCTGTACTGCAAAGAAGCAAAGAATGTTTCATCTGGACACCACGTGTCATTAAGCCACGATAGGAAATGACGTGACACCTCATTGTTGATGACGTAGTCCACAAAATCCCTGGAGAGAATAACGTGAGTCGATCCTTTTGCGATGGTGATGTTATGCGGCGGCTGGCCTTTTAGGATGTCCGTTCGCTTGCTTCCTATCCACTTATATTTCGTCCGTGCTATAGACTGGGGTTTGCTAGAAAACAAATCCAAAATGTTAACAAGAGCAAAGCTCAGCCACGGTGGTGTAGTGGTTCGGGCCTCCGAGTAGCGGTCAGAAGATCCCGCTGCCGGCGTGATACTTTGGGCAGGTCTCTTTGCCTTACTGGCCTCTCTCCACCCAGGTGTATAAATGAAATGCTTAGATTGTAGCGCTGAATGAGCAGCTCATCTGAGTTCTACTGAAAGGTTTCAGGATAGACTGGGGTTAAAGTGTAAAGTCGGATGACACCTCTACCGTTGTTGATATCAGACTATAAACCCAAACTTTAACTTTTTTTTAACTTTTAGCCCGGTATATGCCCCAACATGTACGAGTCCATTTTCGGAAGTAACCTTCGTTTAGTCGCTCTTCAAATAAAAACCGAAAATCAATGGGACGCACCATTTGGTCACATGATGATATACACAGCAGAGGTGACACCTATCGAGGCTCTTTGTTCGAGAGATGTGGTTCACCAAGCACGGCCAATCACACCTTGAATCGTCATGAATAATAGGTGGCATCTGTGTACTATAAGTTCAAACCCACGCGTATATTCTCGCGTGGTCTGCTTCACCGTTGTTCCCCATTTGATCGGACGACAGCCTCTGACGGAAACCGATTTCAAAATGGCGGCTCTTGAGGCCATATTGAAAATTGGAACGAGCCCATTTTCGAAAGGAGCCTTCAACCAGTGAGTCACTCCGACAAACGTACTAAAAATTAATTTGATCGCACAAAGGGTTCTCTATGAAATGAGCGAAAATTAACAAACGGACGCCGCCGCCAGACGGAGTTAAGGCCACATAAAAAAGAAAGCTGGTGATCGTCCCCGCCCGACCCGCGAAAACGGCCCCGACCCCGTTTTTTAAAATTTTTTTCAAAAATTTTTTTTTCAAAAATTTTTCTTGTTCATCAAAAATAAATTTTTTTCCTATCCCCCCCCCCAAAACGTTCAAATTGCCCTTTTACATATATTTTCACCATTGACATCATCACTTGTTGTTCAGTTCTTGGAGGAATTAATTCCTCCAAGTTCAGNAATACAACTGCGAGGAATATCAAACCGATTTGCCAGTACTTATTTTCAAAGGATATTTCCGCACTCTTTCTTGCTGCCGCAGCGCGGCTACACCAATGGATACGAATGTTGAGTAGCGCTGTATTTCCAAAGATCATATAGACAAACATGCCAACCTTCTCAAAGTGGCAGACAATTGATTAACGGGAATGTTTTACCTGTAGCCTCGTATGTGTGAACTCACTTTAGCATGGAGGGCCATGTTTTCATTCACAATGTTTAAAGTCCTACTTGCACCACAAAAATAAATTCTCACTCTTTTTGAGATTTGTACAGCATTCAGACAGAACTACATTTTGCTGTTTGTTTCATGAAATTATGTTAAGTAGTAAGCGAGATATCAAGGATTTTGTCAGTCAAAATCATTGGGCTAAAAACCGTACTGTGAACGACTTCAACACTGTAGGCCTAAATATGCTAATTTATTCGTGACGTATTACTAGGGAAAACTTCATTCGAATTTGACCCACCCAGAGTACGCTGGATGCATGGTTTCTGCATGATAATTGCATCTTGTTGAATTTCCCATCACATTCATTGCTTAATTTGTTCACTAGGCTGCTCTAATCAGGGAAATGACATGTTCATTATGCAAATTCCCTAGTGTGACATCACTTAATGAGGCAGTCTCGGACCATTCTGATTTTAGCTAGGTCATTCACAAAATCAATCATAACTTTCTTATCGGCTGGAATTTTTTCACGAAATAAAAAGCTTTTTCACTGTAATTCTGTGCTCAATGATTATACAAGCTGCCAAAAATGGTGCATGTAGGACTTTAAGATTTGACCGTGTGTAACTTCAGCCAATGCGCAGGAACTTCCCGTGCATTCGCCTACGTTAAACTGTATAAAAACAAATCGGTCCATTTCCCACGTGTTCATACTGTAAATGCACCTGGGTATAAAGTACCCATGGCCGTTTCTTATGGGTACACGCATTCAAAGGTTCAGTGAAAAGCCATCGGTCCGGACGACCGAAATTAGAACCCTGACATGGAGTATTTTTGACAGTAGGTCCGTCTTCCTCGCAATGAGTTTGCTGTCCCCATGTTGGTTCTCTATACCCTTGGGTGTTGTACCCACGATACAGGACGATTTTTTATCGTGTAGGGCCAAGCGTACATTCAATCCGTTAGGGGTGTTTTTAAAGTCGACTGACCCAACGCTGTCGACTCGTCATTCAGCCGGGTCAGTCGATTTTAAAAGACACCCCTACCGCATTGAGTTTTGCCGCAAATGTGCGCTTGGCGTAAGTCTCAAATAATAGGGAGTTTTCGCAAAGCCCCCGAAACGCCAACGCGAACGTCTATCCTTTTGATCGGTGTTGTCTTCGTGGCATCGAACAGTGGGTTTGGTGTTCGCGTTGGCGTTTCGGGGCCTTTGCGAAAAAAAACTTTGCCCTTAGACTTACCTGTCCAAATAACTGCCTATCAAATTGGTGTTATTGAGAATAATGAGATCCTTCACTAACTGTCGATTTGAGACAAGTGGGAACTCCTGTCCCGTCAGGTTGATGAAGTAACGCCAGCCTTTATAACGAAGTAAATCCTTCAGGCAGTTAAGCTCCGCTTGCACCACGGAAAATTCACCCCATCGAACATCCTCTAATTTAGACGCTATGAACATATTTGGAAAACAATTGGAAATTGTCCTTATTCTATTTTGAACATCCTCTTTAGATTTGATGTCTACATGAATGCAATAATGATTCTGCGGCATGTAGATTGCCCGTAGTAGGCGTTCAACTTGCTCAATATCCTTGTATATGAGTATACTGTACGCTATGGGAAACTGGGCCTCTTCTTCTGACAAAGGTCGAGTGAAATATCCTCTTTCTTCCCGAAACCTAACGCAATCAAACGTCCCATTTTGGAAGTGGGTCTCCAGTTTACCATGTGGTTCACTTCGCTGACTCATGTACTCCTTGGCTTGTTTTATACTTGTGTCATTATTGTCCAACAGTCCTTTGCAGAATGGCACGTATGTTGCATTACGCAGATGGTAATACCTTTCCGAGAAAGTGAAGGAGAGGGGAAACTTAAATTTTCTGATCCGATCATACGGGAGTAGTACTCGTGCGATCACAATGAAAATGCCACAAAATATCACACAGTAGACGAATTTCCGTCTGTTGAACAGATCCGTCAAGACAGTTCGCATCGTTCTGAAAAACAGTGAAATAATAACAAGAGGAGGTCTTAGGTGAAAGACATACTGTGGTCGCGGAGTTATGCCGGAGTGGACTCCATGGCTGATATTCATAAAAGCTAGCAAATGCTTTTACTTCAAGTTTTGCAGTACATTTACATTGGACCTCGATGTGGAAATCTTAAGTAAAAGCATTTGCTAACTTTTATGAATACCAGCTACATGTATATCCACCCATTTTGCTATTACCATATCACTTGGTCACGCCGTGTTCTCGACTAACCACGATGTTGGTTTCATGTTTTTAATATGAATGATCCTGAGACATGCCCCTAAACCCAATCTTTGTTTTTGGCCCATAGCTTCCGTATAGACCTACGTATAGCGGCGAATCCACTGTCGCGATTTGGGCTTGAGACGGGTTTGCGGTCCCTTGCGATCGCCTTATATGGCAATCGGAAGTCCTTATAAGGTAACCGCAAGGGAACGCAACCCGGTATCAAGCCAAAATCGCAACAGTGGATCACCTGCTTAAGGCTGCCTACAGAACCGCCCCCACCCCGGCATACTCCGCGACCACAGTATGTATGTCGAAATCTTAGCTGATAAAAATGGCCGCCATCCCTTTCATCGCTTGAGAAGTTCAACACGCTGTTAAAACGTGACTAACCCTTCATCAGGTAAGGTACCATGCTTCAACTCATTCTTTATGTGTAGCAAACAGTCTCAATGCCTAATTGGTAATATAAACCATTCAAATTAGAGACATTTGAACCGTCTTGTCGAGCATGCACTGAAACGTCCGGATACACTGACTGACATGACTGATCATGATATCAACCTCGCCACTAGCCCAGGATATTTATCAAAAATAAGGCGGAACCTAGAACAAATTGCAACATAATTTCTTTTTGCTTTATATGGTTTAGTATACCCCTCCATACATCACATAAAAAGTCCCTTCAAATCCGACCCCCCCCC
>NMRB01003023.1:19303-38393 GCA_002633025.1 Notospermus geniculatus
ATTACAGAATTGCCGGGTTTAATAAGTCCGGTTCTATTAAGTGCGGATCTATTTAGTTTGGATAGGTCATGCACAGTCGCAAGCGACCGTGGAGCCACCTGTAGCCGAGCATAATACTACAAATAGATCCGGTGTTATTGCCATTCCACTACAAAATTTATCCGCATCTAGATTCGGAGTATGATCGGCTATGCTATCCGAACTAAATAGATCCGCACTTAATAGAACCGGACTTATTAAACCCGGCAATTCTGTAATGGAAGCAGAATAAGAGCGCACAAATACCGGCTTTTTTTGTAGTGGAAGCGCAACTCATGCTGTCCGAACTAAATAGATCCGCACTTAATAGAACCGGACTTATTAAACCCGGCAATTCTGTAATGGAAGCCGAATAACAGCGGACAAATACCAGCTTTTTTGTAGTGGAAGCGCAACTATTATATCGAGTGATTAAAAAAAAACGTTCCGAAATTTTAAGGGTTAATAAATTTCTTTGTAATTGACGTACGACATTGCCACGAAACACAAAATCTGATGGAATTTGCCAATAAATCTCATATTTGCCATATCTCTTTTTGTCATTATTCAGAAAGTTTGCCAGCTAGATCAATGAGAGTTTGCGAAGTACCTCAGATAGTGTGTTTCTTGGTCCCAGCCAAGTGGCAATGTCATACATGTACATGTACGTAAAGGCCCGTCTACACGATCATACATTTGTTCAAAACATCATCATACATTTGTATGATGATGTCCAAGCTTGTTGTGGATTTCCGTCTACACAATGCAGCTAAAAGTTTGAATATCATCATACGTGTTGGATGCTATTCAAGCTTGTTGGGAAAATGGTCCACACCGATCATACATTTGTCCATGAACATCATCATACAAATGTATGATGATGTTTTGAACAAATGTATGATAGTGTAGACGGGAAATTTATTAACCCCTAAAGTTCGGAACGTTTTTGTTTTGAATCACCCGATATATTGCTTTCCAATGATGAAGTTGCCACAGCAGTGAACGGGTAGATCCAACTGGAGGTTGATCTCGATACTGATTTATCGATACTGCACAGGTAAATCATTCATAACTTTGATCAATAGCCATGGTCTCATCCTGCCGTAGCAAAATTATAATATTAGGAAAGACCGATGAATTTCAACACGAGAGCTAGCACACATACGCTGTGAATACAGCTGTACGAGAGCCGTGATGGTATGCAATCGATGCGCTATAGCCGTCTATAGCATGATAGCTGTGAATATGAAGTACTATTGCTAATAAATGTGGAATATTCTGAGAATTTCCATTCTGATTTCCACTAAACGTTTTTCTGAATTATTTCTGTGGGTGTGGGTCTATTTCAATGAAACTTCATCAGCTGATGGGGACATTACGGGGGGCAATGGTTGCTGTGGCTGGTGTTCTGAAAACAGTGCGTCGTGGGTGTAGGGAGCTACCGCAATTTTAGTGAAAATACCGCTTTTGAAAATCGGCTTGGCAAGCTTCTATCAAGTGGTGATAAATCACTTTTTTAGCGGTTTTGTTTGAGGGTAAGAATTAAACTTTCAAAACAAATTCAGGAGCTCAATTGCTATGCACATCAGGGCGCTGAGGTTGATTTCTGCAAAACCGCGTTTTTTGCAAAAAAAACTGCGGCAGCTCCCTACATCCCCATGCACTGGTTTCAGAACATTAGCCAAGCAACCATTGCCTCCGTAATGTCTCCGTCAGCTGAAGAAGTTTCATTGAAATCGACCCACACGGACAGAAATAATTCAGAAAAAACGTTTACTGGAAATTAATGGAAATTCTCAGAATATTCCACATTTATTAGCAAGAGTGTACATGGGAGTGTACAAAATGCACTGTTAAATACGTGCTATGGGTGTGGCCGTATCTCAGTATTTACTACAGCCGACACTCTACACCATCCTGAGAATGACATCAGGGGTTCTCAGCGCTGGCTCCCTTGCGGTGACGAAGGAGCAAGCCCTGCATGAGAACCCTGATGTTCTCAGGATTATGGGCGGTATTTTCCGCCAAAAAGTGATAATCGCAGAGCCTGGATTATTCTGAGAGGGATCACAGAGGAATCTTCGAAGAATAATCGCAGAGATATTCGAAGAGGGATCTTCGAAGAGGGATATTCACAGAGGAATCTTCAAAGGGGGATATTCACAGAGGGATTCCAAGAGGGATCTTCGAAGAGAGATATTCACAGAGGGATTCGAAAGAAGGATGTTCGAAGGGAGATATTCGAAGAGAAATATTCGCAGAGGGAAGTCTTCCCGAGAATAAAAAAAACTGTTTGTTGTCAGATGAATGACCTCCACTATTCCTTACATGTAGATCCCTGCGAATATCCATTTTCAATCCCTCTTCGAATCGCACTGCGAACCCTTATGAAAAAATATTATCCATTTAACCATAGTGAATGATAATTTCGCACGGTAAAAGAAGGTTTACCATGGTGGAAGCCACTTATAGGCCTACCATTGTAAACTGTGCGAAATTACCATGGTAAAATGAAGATTTTCATAAGGGAATATCCCTCTTTGAAGACCCCTTTGTGAATATCCCTCTTTGAATATCCCTCTTCGAACATCCCCTCTTCGAATATCCCTCTTTGAAGATCCCTCTGTGAATATCCCTCTTCGGATAATCCCTCTGCGATTATCCCTTTTTGGCGGAAAATACCGCCCATACAGGATGTGTGCCGTGACAAAGGGAGCGAGCGCTAAGAACCCCCGATGTTCTCAGGATGCTCTACACCTATGGCAGCCTACACTACGCGAATGACACGGGAGATGAACGCTTGAATTACACTGGAGCTGGATGAAGAGAAAACCTACCTCTGTTGTCTACCCCTAGCCGCGATAGCCGGTCTATAGCGTGTTTCTTTGTTGCTCCATCAACGCTACACTGGCATCTCGCTTGCCGAGTCTTATCGACGCACAATACGACGATTACCAGTGGGTATTTTTAGCATATCATGGCGAGGAAATCACGGTGCTATTTCTACTGCGATGAATTGAAATCAGGGCTCAATCGACGGAATAGTTCTGTCCGTTCTCTCCCGGACCTCTTGATCACACCTCTTGATGTGTACTTGTAATGTGTGTGTGAAGGCAACACCTGCCCACTCGAAGTCTGCAATCACCAGCAAATATTACGATAAGGCCAGACTTTTTTTATTAGTTGGTTCACGGACCCGCCGCTGGTGGAAAACGGAAGAGATAGGAAAAAAAGAGGACATTTTTTTCCATTTCTCTGTGTCCTCCACTCAGAAATCTTGCAAAAATTGAAAAAAAAATTGAAAAATTTTATTTCATTTTTTCCCGCCCTCCGCTCCAATTATCTTTTGGCAGTTAGAATTTTTATTTCAGAGGAACTATTTGTGGCGTCTATCTTTGCATGTCTTGTACGGGCAATGATCTTTGCAGGCTGGATGAGGAGGTTCATTTGCATACAACAATCATTACAAAGAGGGAGCTTCGTGACGTCATTAATCAATGCCATACAAGTTGCTGGAAAACTTTATTTTCGTATATATTTTTTTTATGAGAAGTGTGAAAATACATTTTTATTTTTTTTATTTTTTTCCGGCCTCCTCTCCACATGAACTGAGAAAAAAATCCGCGAACCAACCAATAAAAGTCTGGCCTAAGGAACCCTTGATAATCGATATCTATGTTATCGGCAGATAACCCACCTCTGCACAATCATCATTTGGTCGCACCATAAAGGTCGCACGTTGACACTTCAATACGACATAACGCTGTTCAAACAGAAAACAACGAGAAAGTGGAGTTGGCCTACCACAGCACAAAACCTGAACATACAAATCTACAGCGAATATTCATAACTTGTTTAGACACCTGAGACTGTTTTATGTTCAAAGTGAGAGGTTTAAAAAGATACAAAGGAAATGGGATAATGCCCGCTGTTCATACACGATCAGTGTTCTAGCCAGAATTTTTTCCCAACAGGGTGGGATGACTGCATTTTCCAAAGCGCCACGCTATGCATCCAAAACGGAATTTCGTGACACCGTCGTAGTGCATCTCATTTACGGTGACCTCGTTCATAGCATTATACACACGGTCGATGCACATGTACACTCATCCCAAAAAATAAATGGACAACAGTTTTTCTTGAGTACCTCCAAACCAATGCCATGTAGGAGACTGAGCCTAAAAAAACATATGTGACAGCAAATCTTCCTGGCTATCTGATGATATGAAAGTCGAGAAAATCCGGTGAAATCCACATTTGATAGAAGGAATTTTGTAAAGTCGTGTTTTTCGCAACTTTTTTATTTGCAAGTTTTCACTGAAAATGTTTATAGCAGTGTGTTCCTCTCATCGAGAGCTTTCATATCACATCTTAAAATTTCAATTATTTTAATTACAAAGGTGGTTTTAGACCACTTTTATCCAAACATTCTGCACATGCCAGAGACACCATTGCAACTGGACGGGTTTTGTAATGCCAATTCGTGAAAGATTGGATGAAAATGATTGACCGTGTATGGCGGGGCCCAAAACATAAAAATTTGACCAAAATCATTGACGAAAAGGTTTGATGAAAATAATTGATCGTGTACAGCGGCCATAAGAGGCACAGGGGAAATACCGCAAAACGAGGGTTAGTGATAAAACCTACCTCAGTCTATATTTAGCGTAGGATGATTATAGATAATTGGGCAATGGTGCCAGCCCACATCATGTACGAAATTCCCTTCGGTGCTCCTCAAGTTGCCGCCAGTTTCTTCTGTGTAATTTTCTTCACTCATTTGGTTGGTGCATAAACCAAGCGTCAATGTCGGAGCAGATTCTATGTGAACCACTTAAATATCGATATTACAATAAGACTTGCCAAAACGAATATAAATTCATGCAAATTATGCCCATTTCGATGATTTCATTTCGTTTCATTTCATTCCGGGTTTAACCCAAAACGAGTCGAGTAAAACAACACATCAATCCGTTCTACTCTACAACGGCACAAAACCTGGACATACATGTACAAATCTACAGCGAATGCGGCGAATATTCATAGCTTGTGTGGTAGATACACCCGAGGCACTGTTTTCAAAAACGTCGTCTGCAGTCCACTGCTATTGTTCGGATTAAAGGGAGACATGCGAGCACGGCGGGCACAGGTTGTCTTTGTTTTGATTAGCGCACAGCGCCGTCTGTTTATACGCGGTGACACTACGCTGTAGCACAGGCCCCTGGAGAACTATCAGTGAGTTTAGAACACGTTGGAGAGTGGCGCGGTGGCGCCGGCTGTCGAGAAAAAGTGGCATTACCGTGGTCCTTTACGAAACACCAAACCTACACTGCTACCAGCGATATGGAGTATTCCAGGTGGCCGACAAAACTGCGGCTGTGGTCCCTTGTACCTGAGTGTCTATGCCAGGGCAAGTAAAAGACCCCACACAGGTGGACAGTAGCCTGTCGTGGACTCCATACCTCCGGCAAAAATCCAACAGGGTTACGACGCCGGTAATGATATAGATAGAATGAATAGAACGTCTCACTTTTCATTTTTCGCTCCTCACTTTCAATTCAAAATTTCTTCAGAAAATGAACGCCTATGCCTGTGAAAAATTGATGTACAATGCAATGTTCATTCTTCAGAAAAATGAAATGGTCCATGGGCCATGTGCTCACCTGGGTGAATGTACCAGAAGAACAAATGACAAATGTCAAATGAAATGTCAAATGTCAGATGATCCAGTCTTCAGGAGTTACTGCACTTTTTGTATTTTTGGTTTTGGCCACCTGGTGGCTGAGCCAAGAATCGTATCGGACCGAAACTTGGTGTCATAGGTTATCTAACCTAGGGGTATATAAGTACCAAGATTCAGACTAGAACTGACTGAGAAATTTGCTTGACAGCAAATTTGATAGTCCCTACATCAGAAAATGTAAATTGAGTGAAGAAAGGGCAAGGAGGGGTATGACTCTGTGGCACAGCAGTCAGGTTCTTGGGGTTCCCATCCTCCTGGAATGTCTTCCTGGTGAAGGACACATGCATGGTAGGCAGATTGAGAGGAAGGGCACACAAATGACTGCACGGCGTGCGCATTCTGCAGACATGTATTGTTTACCAACTGACAAACACGGGGAGTGCGTGTATTCGACAGCGTGTTGTCTGTTCGGTGGGTAGGTGGGGCTATCTACTGTGGGGCCCAGCACCTCCCCTCTCCAAGGATGGTCTTTACCGGAGGGTGGGGAGATAGTGGCCTCTCCAGTGGACAATGTTGACAATGTAGGGACCATAATCAATAGCCCCAGCGGTTACGAAACGAGCCCTGCTAACGGACGACGACGACGGACGCATCACCACGACAAAAGCTCACCCCAGGTGAGCTAATGAGCTCCTATATAACAGCTGTCTAACGTAGGCAAAAGCTGTACATCGTCAAATACTCTAGATTCGTTCTTCTAAGGTCACTTCAGATATTCATGCTGTAGCTTGCCTAGCCCACAATATAGTCCATACAAAGAAATTATTAATTCTATTCAACATACATGTAACTGACCAATCTTGCGTTGAGTCTTGCGTTACAGCTCTTTATTTTGCCAGGCATATTTAATAGGGTAGGCGGTCATATGGGTGTTCAGTAAAGTAACCTTAGAAGAACGAATCTAGAGTATATGCACATGTACAAATACATGTTCATTATCCTCTGTCAAAATATTTCTCATAAGGTCGCTAACCTAAGCGATCCAACAGGATCTTGTTTGTGTCCCGACCAGTTTTGCACATCGTTCTGTAAATTTTCGTTGTACTGGTCAAATATCATATGATATCTTCACCTGTCATCGCTATCATATTATTGACACGTAATTATACACAATCATGCAAGTCACGTTTTTTGTTCCCGACACTCTTTGGCACGTTCCTGAAATGTTGTGCAAAGTGACGATGAGGAAGTTGCACCTGAACAAAGATTTTCTTCATTCAGTCTCGGGCGGTGCATGTGCAAGAACACGGCGTTTCTGGACCTCATTCCATATTTCAACAGCCTTGTTCGAGTCTATGCCGATTTTGACAGCCTTGTCGTATGCTTGCCCATCTCAGGCCGGCGAATCCGTATTCTGCAAGAAAAGAAGGAGTCACATGATTGCACCTGCACTATCCCCGATGATGTACTACATATCATCGAAAGGAACCGTCCCCTCACAGAGACCAACCCTCACAAAAAATTTCAGGGCTGATCGGTCAAAGCGTTCTCAAGCTAATTGACGGAAACTAAATGTTAACGGACACCGACACCGACCATAATGCCCCCGACTTTTTCAGAAGTCTGGGGCATAAAAATGGGTAAGTTTCAGACAAAGATTTTAGTGGAACGCTGGCCCATTGGTCGAAATAAACGCACCGAGAAGTCAAAACGTTGGTACAGTTGGGCACCGTCTGGAGCATGTTTATGAGTGTATAAACATTGCTCCAGACGGTGCCCAACTGTATTAAAATACTGTATTATCTATTAAGTGCCCAACTGTATTAAAATACCTTCGATTTCAAGGTCATTTCCTCTTCCATTTCTGGTTCTTTGGCCTTTTTCTTTCTGGCATCGAAGTAGAGGGAAAAAGGGATCAGGGCGGTGACGTAAGTAATGATAGCGCACGTGATATAAGCATACAAGTAGTCGCCTGTTTTGTCATAGATGAACGCTGGAAAGAAAGATGAATTTTATAAGAAAATTGGTGGGGTTTTAGCATGAGGTAAGACACGATCTAAACGCTCCTCGGTTGGTAGAGGCCCAAATTCTGCGATTATAATTTAGGTCATCACCTAATTGGAGGCGGTGTCCACGTAAAGCCCGTGTCACAATGTGGCGACTTAGGCGGGCGAATCCCCGCGAACTGGAATGAAATGGTCCATGGACCATGTACATACCTCTCTCTGTCATTACACTAATTATGTCCAAAGGGGTGAGCACATGGTCCATGGACCATTTCATTCTAGTTCGCCGGGATTCCTTCGCACCGACTCCTTTTGTATGTTGTACGTTAGAAGCGCCTACTGTAGATGGCGCACCGATGGTAAAGCCAGAAAGCATTTTTCCGCTCAGCTCCCATCCAGCTGGCAATGTACTGTTGTTTGAATGATACTGGAGGTCTCATTTCGATCAGAAAGAATACAGTTACTTACCGCCCAGTGGTGGGGCACTCAGCTGCCCAAACATCACCGACAATGTTGTATATCCGATCATGACAGTGAGTTTCTCTCGGGTGAACAACACCACGATCACTTTGGGAAGAAGGCTCACGAGGACTCCGTGGAGGACACCCCTAAAAGCGCACACCGCCGCCAAGATTTCGAAGACCCGCTTCGTGAAGGGTAAGACAATGCTTGAGGTGCCGAGGGCAACGAGGCCGCCCGAGAGGAGCAAAACCGGACTGACTTTTACAATGTCTGTCACGTACCCCCCGAGAAGACGCGACGGGATGATGAACACGCCGATGAGTGTCAACAATAACGCTGCTCTTTTAGTCGTGTGTCCGCTTAGGACGGCGAAGTCAGGCAAAATCACCACAAAATTCATAAAATCGATGTGCCACAGATATTCTTCCAACATATACGCCCAGAACTGCCAGGTTCGGAAAAGGTCAAGGTCACATTTCATCGGCGGTGCAACTTTTTTCTTCCCGCCATCTTTTGTTTTGGTTTGTCCCTTTACCTCTAGAGGGCGCATGAGAGCCCCGAAAACGCAACCCTGTATCCATAATCCCGCTAGAATAAACATTGTTCCTCTCCATGTGAATGCTCTGA
Organism: Notospermus geniculatus; assembly: GCA_002633025.1. Taxonomy (NCBI): domain Eukaryota; kingdom Metazoa; phylum Nemertea; class Pilidiophora; order Heteronemertea; family Lineidae; genus Notospermus; species Notospermus geniculatus. Next base: position 28,100 of record NMRB01003023.1, read on the forward strand.
TGCAGGCCTCTGAGACAAACGGGAAGACTATGTAGGACAGACCGCCGCCGGACAAGGCGACTCCCGAGGCCAATGCCAATCTCTTGTCGAAANGCCTCTGAGACAAACGGGAAGACTATGTAGGACAGACCGCCGCCGGACAAGGCGACTCCCGAGGCCAATGCCAATCTCTTGTCGAAATATTGGCCGACAATGGCAAGGGACGGTATTAAACTCAGGCCAACACCAAAACCTGAAATAAGAATGGAAAAAATTAATGAAATGGGTCCATGGACCATGTGCTCACCTAGGTTAATACGCCAGTGGAACGAACAACAAGTGTCAAGTCAATAGGTTATATGAATAAAAGCTAGCAATGCTTTTACTTCAGATTTGTACAGCATACCGTAGTGCATTTGTACTGCAAAATCCTAGTAAAAGCATTTACTAGTCTTTATTCATATGACCCAATGTGTTCCAGGGGAACATCATACCGGGAGAACTTTCTCTGTGGTACTTTTCCTACATGTATGATATGAGCCAAAGTACTTTTTTCAAGATGGACAACTGGCGGCCATATTTGAAGTGGAATACAACTAAACGTCGGCAGACATAAAGGGTATCTATTACATAATATTCGTACCAAGTTACAACATTCTAGCTGCTGTTCTTCATGAGATATTGGCTAAAGTACCATTTTCAAGATGGCCGACTGGCCACCATATTTGAAGACGAAAAGAGTCAAAATTCGATGTACGCCATGGAGTAGTTGGCCACCCCGGGTTAGTGGCCACCATGCAGTGATTGGCCACCTGTAAACACATATTAGTTAGTCAGTCGCACTCCTCTGGCAAAGGTTGTTATCAGTGAGAGGGCAACCACACCTGTTGGTCAGCTGCGCCCTTGTTTACCCTACATATACGTATACTAGTACGTACGTGCAACAACGCATGCAGTGATGTACAATTAACATGCGTTTGATGTACAATTAACGTATGATAGCTAGAGGTGTGAAAAGTACACGTGTAGGCCTACGCCAGCTGACACCACTTATATGTCATTTCAGTTTTTATTCTCCGTATAACCTATATTGAATCCCGTTAAAGAGGTTATCTAACCTTACGAACTGTATTTTAAAACGTCCCTCTAAAAACTTGGATGTTGTATAAAGATGTAACACTTTTGATCAAAGAAAGTGTTTGATAAACAACATCCCATTAGGCCAGTAAAGTTGTAATTTGACTTGAAACAAATTGCAACAGAAATCTTTTCACTTGTATGTGATTCTGGAAGGTCCTGACTACATCATANTATTATATGTTGTCGCTGTGTTGTAGAAATGACATATTACGTCATATTTTTCCCCAAATCAACAATTTTTCCGTTTTTACAACAAATACGAGTTTAATGATGTTCTAATCATGCCTATCTGACTAAGAGGTGCCATATTTCTATCTATTGGTAATACATTCGTACATTTATAGGGTCTAAAACGGACGAGGAAAAAGTTAGCAGTACATGCACACTTGAATTTGTAATAGAAGTCCATAAACGTTGTAATAGGAGTTAATGTAGAATCTCAAATAAATACCAATAGGAGCAGTCAGCCGCGCATATTGCTAACAGATGGCAGCACAGTCTTAGCGGACCAAATGTACAGGAAATCTATTATGATCGCTGCTCGATCGCTAATGACTGGGTCCGCTAGATGCATTGAATTGGGCCCTAGTGACACCTAGTGTTCAACTCGCTGACAGCTCCTATTACGGGCACGGGGGTCGGATTTGAAGGGACTTTTTATGTGATGTTTGGAGGGGTATACTTAACCATATAAAGCAAAAAGAAATTCTGTTGCAATTTGTTCTAGGTCAAATCATATTTTTCCTGGACTACACCATGAATTAGCGCTGTGATAGATACGCTGGACATTGAGTGCGTCTGTAAACCTATGAACGAGGTTGCCAAAAAGGTCAAAGGTTACGTCAGCCGCCACGAGACAGGAAACCTAATGCATACAATGGCGGTTTAAAAATAGGTAAGAAGACTGTATATCGAGTGATTAAAAAAAACGTTCCGAACTTTAAGGGTTAATAAATTTCTTTGTAATTAACGTATGACATTGCCACTTAGCAGGGACCACGAAACACACAGTCTGATGGAATTTGCCAAATCTCATATTTGCCATATCTCTTTTTGTCATTATTCAGAAAGTTTGCCAGCTAGATCAATGAGAGTTTGCGAAGTACCTCAGATAAGTGTGTTTCTTGGTCACAGCCAAGTGGCAATGTCATACGTAAAGGCCCGTCTACACGATCATACATTAATTGTTCAAAACATCATCATACATTTGTTTGATGATGTATGATGATGTCCAAGCCTGTTGTGGATTTCCGTCTACACAATGCAGCTAAAAGTTTGAACATCATCATACGTGTTGGATGCTATTCAAGCTTGTTGGGAAAATGGTCCACACCGATCATACATTTGTCCATGGACAACATCATACAAATGTATGATGATGTTTTGAACAAATGTATGATCGTGTAGACGGGCCTTTAAATACAAAGAAATTTATTAACCCTTAAAGTTCGGAACGTTTTTTTTTTGAATCACCCGATATATTGCTAATGATGAAGTTGCCACAGCAGTGAACGGGTAGATCGAACTGGAGTTTGATGTCGATACTGATTCATCGATACTGCACAGGTAAATCATTCATAACTTTGATCAATAGCCATGGTCTCATCTTGCCGTAGTAAAATTATAATATTAGGAAAGACCGATGAATTTCAACACGAGAGCTAGCACACATACGCTGTGAATACAGCTGTACGAGAGCCGTGATGGTATGCAATCGATGCGCTAGTCACAATAGCCGTCTAGCATGATAGCTGTGAATATGAAGTACATGGGAGTGCAGGCCTAAAAAATGCACTGTTAAATACGTGCTATGGGTGTGGCTGTATCTTATGTGTATTTACTACAGCCGACACTCTACACCATGCTGAGAATGACATCAGGGGTTCTCAGCGCTCGCTCCCTTGCGGTGACGAAGGAGCAAGCGCTGCATGAGAACCCTGATGTTCTCAGGATTATGGGCGGTAGTTTCCGCCAAAAAGTGATAATCGCAGAGGGATTATTCGAAGAGGGATATTCACACAGGAATCTTCAAAGAGGGATAATCGCAGAGATATTCGAAGAGGGATCTTCGAAGAGGGATATTCACAGAGGAATCTTCAAAGGGGGATATTCACAGAGGGATTCCAAGAGGGATCTTCGAAGAGAGATATTCACAGAGGGATTCGAAAGAAGGGTGTTCGAAGGGAGATATTCGAAGAGAAATATTCGCAGAGGGAAGTCTTCCTGAGAATCAACAAAATTGTCGGATGAATGACCTCCACTATTCCTTACAAGTAGATCCCTGCGAATATCCCTTTTCAAATATCCCTCTTCGAATCGCTCTGCGAACCCTTATAAAAAATATTATCCATTTAACCATGGTGAATGATAATTTCGCACGGTAAAAGAAGGTTTACCATAGTGGAAGCCACTTATACCATGGTAAACTGTCCTTTACCGCGCGAAATTACCATGGTAAAATGAACACTTTCATAAGGGAATATCCCTCTTTGAAGACCCCTTTGTGAATATCCCTCTTTGAATATCCCTCTTCGAACATCCCCTCTTCGAATCCCTCTGCGAATATCCCTCTTTGAAGATCCCTCTGTGAATACCTCTCTTCGGATAATCCCTCTGCGATTATCCCTTTTTGGCGGAAAATACCGCCCATACAGGATGTTTGCGGTGACGAAGGGAGCGAGCGTTAAGAACCCCCGATGTTCTCAGGAGGCTCTACACCTATGGCAGCCTACACTACGCGAATGACACGGCAGAGGAACGCCTGAATTACACTGGAGCTGGATGAAAGAGAAAACCTACCTCTGTTGTCTACCCCTAGCCGCGATAGCCGGTCTATAGCGTGTTTCTCTGCTGCTCCATCAACGCTACACTGGCATCTCGCTTGCCGAGTCTTATCGACGCACAATACGACGATTACCAGTGGGTATTTTTAGCATATCATAGCGAGGAAATCACGGTGCTCTTTCTACTGCGATGAATAGAAACCAGGGCTCAATCGACGGAATAGTACGTTCTCTCCCGGACCTCTTGATCACACCTCTTGATGTGTACTTGTAATGTGTGTGTGAAGGCATCACCTGCCCACTCGAAGCCGGCTGTCACCAGCAAATATGATGATAAAGAACCCTTGATAATCGAAATCTATGTTATCGGCAGATAACCCACTTCTGCACAATCATCATTTGGTCGCACGTTGAGACTTCATTACGACATAACGCTGTTCAAACAGAAAACAACGAGAAAGTGGAGTTGGCCTACCACAGCATAAAACCTGAACATACAAATCTACAGCGAATGCGGCGAATATTCATAACTTGTGTAGACACACCTGCGACTGTTTTATGTTCAAAGTGAGAGGTTTAAAAAGATACAAAGGAAATGGAATAATGCCCGCTGTCTCATTCACGATCAGTGTTCTAGCCAGAATTTTTTCCCAACCGGGTGGGATGACTGCATTTTCCTATGATTTTAAAGCGCCACGCTGTGCATCCAAAACGGAATTTCGTGACGCCGTCGCAGTGCGTCTCATTTACGGTGACCTCGTTCATAGCATTATACACACGGTCGATGTACATGTAGGCCCTACACTCATCCCAAAAAATAAATGGACAGCAGTTTTTCTTGAATACCTCCAAACCAATGCAATGTAGGAGCCTAAAAAACATAGGCCTATGTGAAAGCAAATCTCCCTGGCTACCGGTATCTGATGATATGAAAGTCGAGAAAATCCGGTGAAATTCACATTTGATACAAGGAATTTTGTAAAGTGAAGTCGTGTTTTTCGCAACTTTTTTATTTGCAAGTTTTCACTGAAAATTTTTATAGCAGTGTGTCCCTGTCATCGAGAGCTTTCATATCACATCTTAAAATTTCAATTGTTTTAATTAGAAAGGTGGTTTTAGACCACTTTTATCCAAATTATTCTGCACAGGCCAGAGACACCATTGCAACTGGACGGGTTTTGTAATGCCAATTTGTGGAAAGATTGGATGAAAATGATTGACAGTGTATGGCGGGGCGCTCTACATAAAAATTTGACCAAAATGATTGACGAAAAAGTTTGATGAAAATGATTGACCGTGTATGGCGGGGCCCTCTACATAAAAATTTGACCAAAATGATTGACGAAAAAGTTTGATGAAAATGATTGATCGTGTACAGCGGCCATAAGAGGCACAGGGGAAATACCGAAAAACGAGGGTTAGTGATAAAACCTACCTGTATATTTAGCGTAGGATGATTATAGATAATTGGGCAATGGTGCCAGCCCACATCATGTACGAAATCCCCTTCGGTGCTCCTTAAGTTGCCGCCAGTTTCTTCTGTGTTTTCTTCACTCATTCGGTTGGTCCATAAACCAAGCGTCAATGTCGGAGCAGATTCTATGTGAACCACTTAAATATCGATATTACAATAAGACTTGCCAAAACGAATATAAATTCATGCAGATCATGCCCACTTCGATGATTTCATTTCGTTTCATTTCATTCCGGGTTTATCACTAACCCAAAACGAGTCGAGTAAAACAACACATCAATCCGTATTCTACTCTACAACGGCACAAAACCTATACAAATCTACAGCGAATGCGGCGAATATTCATAGCTTGTGTGGTAGATACACCCGAGGCACTGTTTTCAAAAACGTCGTCTGCAGTCCACTGCTATTGTTTATTTATTTATTATAAAGATAGGTGCCGTCGTGCCAAGGACACATTATGGCTACCCCTTACAAATAACAAATTCCACTGCTATTGTTCGGATTAAAGGGAGACATTCGAAAAATATTGCCCGGTGGGCACAGGTTGTCTTTGTTTTGATTAGCGCACAGCGCCGTCTGTTAATACGCTGTGACACTACGCTGTAGCACAGGCCCCTGGAGAACTATCAGTGAGTTTAGAACACGTTGGAGTGGCGCGGTGGCGCCGGCTGTCGAGAAAAAGTGGCATTACCGTGGTCCTTTACGAAACACCAAACCTACACTGCTACCAGCGATATGGAGTAACTAGTAACCAACGTGGTGAGACATCCGGAGCACGCTCAGTTAGCCTTAGATATTGGGGATGAAGAACTCGACCAACATGTAACGTGCCCCTGATGCCCCATCCACGGCCGCTATGGGAGGGCGGGTGGGTGGGGCGCTTCTACCTGAAAGGACGAAACCGGGGCCAACCGCCCGTGTCTCTCCCATGGACTCCTGCCGCCTGGAGACTCCTCCCTCATCCCACGCTTCCAAAAACAGACTGAGTGACAATAGTGGCCTTCGCGTGCTCCGCGTGACGTCACACCACTTTGGATAAACTAGTAACCAACGTGGTGAGACATCCGGAGCACGCTCAGTTAGCCTTAGATATGGGGGATGAAGAACTCTGTCACATGTGACGCGTGCTAAGGCCCACACGAGCGAGATGAAGCCCGAGGCTCCTCACGAGCCCGGCCTTGGCATGATCCAAGCCCTGGGTTTGTCTGTAATATCCCAACCCTCAACTCCCAACGTCACACCACTTTGGATAATTCCAGGTGGCCGACAAAACTGCGGCTGTGGTCCCTTGTACCTGAGTGTCTATGCCAGGGCAAGTAAAAGACCCCACACAGGTGGACAGTAGCCTGTCGTGGACTCCATACCTCCGGCAAAGATCCAACAGGGTTACGACGCCGGTAATGATATAGATAGAATGAATAGAACGTCTCACTTTTCATTTTTCGCTCCTCACTTTCAATTCAAAATTTCTTTAGAAAATGAACGCCTATGTGAAAAGTTGATGTACAATGCAATGTTCATTCTTCAGAAAAATGAAATGGTCCATGGGCCATGTGCTCACCTGGGTGAATGTACCAGAAGAACAAATGACAAATGTCAAATGAAATGTCAAATGTCAAATGTCAATGATCCAGTCTTCAGGAGTTACTGCACTTTTGTATTTTTGGTTTTGGCCACCTGGTGGCTGAGCCAAGAATCGTATCGGACCGAAACTTGGTGTCATAGGTTATCTAACCTAGGGGTATATAAGTACCAAGATTCAGACTAGAACTGACTGAGAAATTTGCTTGACAGCAAATTTGATGGTCCCTACATCAGAAAATGTAAATTGAGTGAAGAAAGGGCAAGGAGGGGTATGACTCTGTGGCACAGCAGTCAGGTTCTTGGGGTTCCCATCCTCCTGAAATGTCTTCCTGGTGAAGGACACATGCAGGGTAGGCAGATTGAGAGGAAGGGCAGACAAATGACTGCACGGCTTGCGCATTCTGCAGACATGTATTGTTTACCAACTGACAAACACGGGGAGTGCGTGCATTCGATAGCGTGTTGTCTGTTCGGTGGGTAGGTGGGGCTATCTACTGTGGGACCCAGCACCTCCCCTCTCCAAGGATGGTCTTTACCAGAGGGTGGGGAGATAGTGGCCTCTCCAGTGGAGAGGAGGACGAGGGAGGGGAGAGGAGGGGAGGGCGGGGTAGGAGTGGGGAGGGAGGGAGGAGCGGGGAAGGGGCCGGGCGGGGAGGGTACTGTCTTCAGAGATCAGAGGAAGGGCAAAGTGGTCGAGCTGGATACGGGTCCATCATTTCTGCCCGAACCAACCAAAAAAACCCAAAAAACCTGGGACATATTTAACTTCATCACTTCAGAATAAAACAGTCTTCAAAAGCCATCGTAAGTTAACTTTTTTGAAACTATCTAACCTTTCAGACCTGGAAAGAACTATTGGCTATATGATGGTACTACTTGATTTTGCAGTGATTGAGTGGTTTTCTTGGAATCCTGTCTTAAATGAGTGTGGAAGAAGATAGAAAGATAGAAATAAAAATTTCCTACCTACCCAGTGATATCAAGATGGTCCCTACATTGACAATGTAGGGACCATAATCAATAGCCCCAGCGGTTACGAAACGAGCCCTGCTAACGGACGACGACGACGGACGCATCACCACGACAAAAGCTCACCCCAGGTGAGCTAATGAGCTCCTATATAACAGCTGTCTAAAGGCCCGTTTCCACCTGAGCGTTTTACGCCGCGTTTTGACGCTTCGCCCATGTTTGGAAGCAGAGCGGCGGAAAACAACAAAAGATTTGACGCATCACGCAGCGTAAAACGCTCTAGTGGAAACGGGCTTTAACGTAGGCAAAAGCTGTACATCGTCAAATACTAGTATATGCACATGTACAAATACATGTTCATTATCCTCTGTCAAAATATTTCTCGTAAGGTCGCTAAACCTAAGCGATCCAACAGGATCTTGTTCGTGTCCCGACCATTTTTGCACATCGTTCTGTAAATATTCGTTGTATTGTTCAAATATCACATATGATATCTTCACCTGTCATCGCTATCATATTATTTACACGTAATTATACACAATCATGCAAGTCACGTTTTTTGTTCCCGACACTCTTTGGCACGTTCCTGAAATGCTGTGCAAAGTGACGACGAGGAAGTTGCACCTGAACAAAGATTTTCTTCATTCATGCCACATGCGGCATACTCCACGCAGCGTTGAAATTTTTTGATACTTGGACGAAAATTTTAACACTGCCATTGACGCTAGATCGCCATCTTGAAAATCTTGACGTCATCGTCGGTAGGCTGGTCTATCACGTGACGCGAACTTCTTTTTCAAAATGGTATTATTTGCAGAAAACAGTACATGTATTTATCTTGTCGAAAATGAAACAGAATAACTTTATTATTACTTTATATCTACTCCACCGATGTTTGTATCACTTACCGTTTATACACCTATCTTCAACGATCTATATTGTAAGCGTACAAAACGACGTGATGGGTAACCGCTTTACAAATAGAAGAATTTCTACTGTTCGCTCCGAGCGCGCACTACTTTTCAAGATGGAAACCTAGCGTCGATACTAGTGGTGATATTCTCAGATATCGCCACCTAGCGTCAAGTTTGTTTCGGGCGGTGCATGTGCAAGAACACGGCGTTTCTGGACCTCATTCCATATTTGAACAGCCTTGTTCGCGTCTATGCTGAGTTTGACAGCCTTGTCGTATGCTTGCCCATCTCAGGCCGGCGAATCCTTATTCTGCAAGAAAAGAAGGAGTCACGTGATTNAAGGAGTCACGTGATTGCACCAGTATCCACGATGATGTACACTCTTGGTCATAAGTAAATCCGCACCAGATATTCTTGAATTACTCGATAATTACTCATTATTTGTTTCCAATTTATGGACAACTGAAAGCCACATGCACTGTCTAACACATCCCGTTTCAATTTTTCAAATCGACGAACATTCCTGTCTTCCACAGCAGTTCAAAGAGGGCAGGGTGGTTTTGAGGGTTTACCAACTGAAGTTTTCATCAAACTTTTCACCTCAAAGAGACCAACCCTCAAAAAACATTTCAGGGTTGATCGGTCAAAGCGTTCTCAAGCTAACTGACGGAAACCAACTGTTAACGGACACCGACACCGACACCGACGCACATGCCACGACATAATGTCCCCGACTTTTTCAGAAGTCTGGGGCATAAAAATGGGTAAGTTTCAGACAAAGATTTTTAGTGGAACGCTGTCCCCTTGGTCGAAATAAACGCACCGAGAAGTCAAAACGTTGGTACAGTTGGGCACCGTCTGGAGCAATGTTTAAACATTCATTAATACCTTCGATTTCAAGGTCATTTCCTCTTCTATTTCTGGTTCTTTGGCCTTTTTCTTTCTGGCATCGAAGTAGAGGGAAAAAGGGATCAGGGCGGTGACGTAAGTTATGATAGCGCACGTGATATAAGCATACAAGTAGTCGCCTGTTTTGTCATAGATGAACGCTGGAGAGAAAGATGAATTTTATAAGAAAATTGGTGGGGTTTTTAGCATGAGGTATGGCACGATAAGACACGATCTAAATGCTCCTCGGTTGGTAGGCTTCGTAATGACTTCCTACAGGCTTCTTGTTTTTCGTGTCCCAGGCCCCTCACGATTGGTGAGAATTTTAAACATGTTTAAAATTCAAAAATCTCGTGTTTAATCTTGAAGACTTCCGTGATGATCGTAATGCCTTCCTGGAGGCTTCCTGCAAGCTTCGTGTTGATCAACACGAAGCTTGCAGGAAGGCATTACGATCATCACGGAAGTCCTAATGCCTGGCTTTCACTGACGCTACGAATGTCCCGAATCGCCCCGAATCTGAAAGTTGTCGGGTTCGCAGATAATTCTCAAACGATTCT
>NMRB01003023.1:43486-65801 GCA_002633025.1 Notospermus geniculatus
TGGGGGGGGACTGGACAGGCACTAATGAATTCATTTTCTATTATCTGTCACTACCTACTTACACTCGTCCCCAGTGTTCAGTTGGCCATAGGTATAGACCAACAAAAAACTGGCATTGGTGCCAAAAGTGAAGGATCATCAATAGGCGGCGCTGTTTGACGATGGAGCCAATCATAAGCCATCATCACAGGTTTAGCCGACGGTTTGAAACTGCGGGAGGAGTTTACTACTTACAAAGAACTATTTTATCGCTTCGACACTGCCGCCGTATTGGCTAGGGTGCAGAGACCCGGTTGAAACCAAGGCAATACACAGGTGTTATATCTGCCAGTGTTTCTGTGGGTGAGTGTGTCCCCCTTATTGTTTGGGAAACGCTGGCAGATAGATCGACATGTTTCCCTGTGTGTCCTCTATTGTCAACTCGCCGCTTATTCTGTCAGACAATAGGAGGGGAACACTCACAGATGGGGAACACTGGCAGATGTTACACCTGCCCTCGAGTTTGGGAGACAGACTGTCATGGCACTGCATAGTAGTCGGAAGACGTTACATCAAGGGTGTAGCGTACAACCAGCTTCTACATTCGCTTGGAGTCTCATCTGGACAGTTTACACCTGCACGGACGCTTAAACCAAGGTGGGCGACGAGATTTTACCATCCTGATGCTCGTGATAACATTTAAGCTCACATGCTGTGGCCATTTTGTAACAAATAGAGCTCAAGCACCGTTCACACTGCGCAACACAATTCATTGCAACCTGTCGATGCAGGAGACTAGCAACTAATTAGTTGTTCGACATGGGTATCCAGTCATAACCTGTTGATGTAGTCCAAATGAAATTAACGACCTTTACCCAGTTTTCAACCACCACTGTGGCCAGCAAATCATGTGACAAAAATAAATGATTCCCATGGAGACAACCCCCTTGTTGCGTCGTGAATTTTTCCTCATACATTGTCCATCACGACGCATCCTACGACTCCGTCGCACTGGTGACCGACCATTTTCAATGATCCGCGTCAGAGTCTTGGCAAAGGCTTGTGATCATCGTAACGTACGGGAATGCGTAAACTTTGCGGACAAGCTAATAGCGAGGTTTCGCTAATCTGACGAAACACGAAGTCGAAATACGAAATTGGGCTTAATTTCCATGACGTAATGTATTTCAAGAGATGGTTGGTACCACAGATATCGCCTGCTGAAGAGCGTCTTTCAGCATATAACTTTAGACCGATAGAGTTATACGGCGTAGATTAAACTTTGAAATTTATCTTTCGCTTCCACTTCGTATGACATAATAACCGAAGTCGTCCTCCAGAAATTTAGCAAATTTTCGACCCCAAGCGGGGTCTTCTTCAGGCTGGCACTTTCAAGTGGAGCTACCAGAAGTATAATGAGCTGGATCGTAGATACAAAGTGGAAGTTTTAAAGTTCAAGATGCACCATAACTCTCTTGGTGTTACATGACATGTGATATGCTTAATGACGCACTGGCAGCAGGGACATTTTTGGTACCAACCATCTCCTGAAATACATTAGGTCCCGGAAATGAAGTTGAATTTCGTATTTCGTGCTTGGTGTTACGTCAGATTCGCGAAATCTCGCTATAATTGTTCACTCCCATCCTGACAAAGGAATTGGGACCCTTAAAACTACGGCGGCTTTGTGAATAAGGTCCCTGAACATGATTTGCAAAGGTCAACACTTCACGACACCACTAAGTAATCGGGTAGCAATGAGATGCGTTTCATGGAGCTTCCGAGGGTGGGCATGGCTTTTGGGCATCACGGGAATTTTGATACCAATCTACCTGATGCTGTGCCGTGTAGAGAAAAATCTGACTGAAGTGTTCAGTGTTCTCATATTTCGACACCGATGTTCGACCAAAAAGCAACTTAGTGCGACATGATAGAGATCAGGGATCTTACAAAGGCTAAACGCACGGCTAAACATGAATTGTGCTGAATTCTTTTTACACAGAAAAAAAAATCGATCTCAACTCGAGATAAAATGAGTCTCCAGCCTACTATTTTGTCCGTAAAATGAGTTTCCTTTGCTACTCGAACGAGAATGAGTACCAGTTTTCTAAGGCTGGAGCCCTCTTGCATCGACTGGAGATAACTGCAACTGGAGTCACATTCTGAAGTGGAGACAAAGTCTACTCATTTTGAGTTTTCTCAGTTCTCCAGTCGATGGGACAGGGCATCAGCTGGAGCAAATTGGAAACAAACTGAGGGGAACCAAAATCTGCTCATATGAGGAGCTCGGTGGTGTGGTGGTTCTGGTGTCCTACTTCCGATCAGAGTCCTGGGTTCGAGAATCACTGGGTGTGAAACGTTTTTTTTTAATATATGGAGACATCACTTGTTTATTTGATTCAAGACAACAGACAATCCGGTGGAAACAGCTGAGAATCATTTTAACCAGTTGGAGACTATGTCATCTCAAGTGGAGACCCAGTTATGTCTATTCGAGTTGCGAAAGAAACTCATTTTAGGGACAAGAGTTGGAGATTCATTTTATCTCGAGATGAGATCGTTTTTTTCTTTCTGTGTAAGACTTTCCACCTGAGGAACGATGGTGGCGACCTCTTCACTTTCAGACTGAGAACCTGTGCTTTACCATCGCTACATTTGTTTAGAAAATGAAATGTGAATGGAATGTGTTGATTTATTGCACTTACCTCCAATTGCACCAGCGAGAGTACACAACGAGCCGATGAATGACGTCCGTGTACGCCCCTCTTGAAAGAAATCCAGGAACTCCACGTATACCACACCGTAACACATGATGGTACCAACCGCCACCATTGAGATGTAATTTGCTGCGACAACCACAAGCCAACCGTAACCGCCATCGGGAATGGAGGGCCTCTCTGATTCGGATTGTTCTGTGCACTCGAGCAGTAACCCATTCTCTTGGTGATCGGTCCCGGCAGCAAGGACTGCCCCTTTAACAGATTTGGTACCGGTACCAGTCGAATCCTCGCCCTGGTCGTTGTCATTGTTCATCACTCCCTCACCCAAGTTACAATTTTTGTCTTGTCCTTCCGAAAGGGATGTGTCCTTTTTAAGACTCATGTCGCTACGGTCTTAATGTCTTAGAATACACAACTATAATAGTGTGAATGATGCTCTATGCGACAGCTGACAACTCCACTTGGCGTCACACGTTGTCATAGCAACCGCGGTAAAGCGTCCTTGCCGGAAAACAAACTGTTGATAAGATCTGAAAACAAGGATCACGCCGAAATGACGTGAATACAATTGTAGGAATCATCATTACTACGATAGGGCAGGGGGCAACACACCGAAACCTGGTCCCACATAAAATGGACGTTTTTTTCTCTTTTGGGCGGGGAAGGGATGAGGTGTGTGNGGTGTGCAATAGTTGTTGCCAGGGAGGGGAACGTGTAAGAATGAGGCTCTGAGCCGGTGTATGCCTGGCTTTCACTATCGCTACGAATGTCCCGAATCGCCACGAATCTGAAATTGTCCCAATTCGTGGCCAATCGGGTTGAAAAATATGCCGAATGGCAAGAATGGGCTAAAGCCCAGTTCACACTGCCACGATTCCGACCACGATGCCTCTACGAATCCTCTGAAATATTTTCGTAGAGGGATCGTGACCTTAGTGTTACAATGGGCGCGGATTATCACGAAAAACAAGAAGTCTGTAGGATGGCATCACGAAGCCTATAGGAACACCACGAAAGCATTTCGTAGAGGCATCGTGGTCGGAATCGTGGCAGTGTGAACTGGGCTTAAGAAACAGGTACGAATTCAAAGAATCATGTAAGAATTGTACGAACAAAAGGCACGATCACTCACGAATACTCGTACTAGATTCGTAAATACATTCGAGACATTCGTGCCTGTTTTCCGCGTGGGCCCATGATGCCCCACTTTCACTGACGCTACGAATGTCCCGAATCAGAAAGTTGTCCGATTCGTAGATAATTCTCAAACGTTCCTTGCAGTTCTTCAATGATTCTTGGTTGATTCCTAAAACATTCGTACAGTTCGTGTGAGTTCGTCGAGCCGCCATGAAAACTTTCGTGGGACGGTTCACGAATTCCACGAATTTCAAATTCGTAGAGATCGTAAACACTTCGCAACCCTTTCTTATCGTCCGTAACAGCCTTGTAGTGGATTCTTTTGCATTCTGGGCTATTCTTGGCCATTCGTGTCTCCCTCAAATTTGTGGACCCACGCAGAAAACATCCCGAAACAGGCACGAATATCCCGAATGTATTTATGAATCAAGTACGGATCTATCACGAATCGGCCACGAATATTCGTAAGTGAGCCGTACCTTATTCGTATAATTCTTACATGATTCTTTGAATTTGTATTTCGTAGTTGAATTTGTGTCGTGGAATTCGTGAACGCTCCCACGAAAGTTTTTGACAAACAAAAACTCACGCGAACAGTACGAATGTTCAGGAATCAACTAAGAATCATTTAGGAACTGCAAGAATCGTTTGGGAATTATCTGCGAACCCGACAACTTTCAGATTCGGGGCGATTCGGGACATTCGTAGCGTCAGTGAAAGCCAGGCATAAGCGAGTGTACCCGTTATCGAGTGACCGGTGGACATTCATTTACAGTTCGGCTCTATAAACGAGCACCCCTCGGGCAAACGTTTATAGCGCCAAACTGTAAATGCGGGCCCTATATGGGCAGTAAATGCGGGCCCTATACGGGCAGCCATTTACCACGAATGACGTATAAATGGCTGTCCCTTGCTGAAGTAAAGTGACAGAGACAACCAAAGGCGAATTTAATTATGCCATAATAAGACATCGCATAAAACTGACTGATGCTTGAAATGTGGAAATATTATTAATTAAATTTTTAAAAAAGTATTAAATGCATTGTATAGGCCTATAGCAATATGGGCTGCAGCGCCATATGAACGTACAATCATGTACCTATATGGAATGCAAATGAATATGATACATGTATATGAATATGGATTATATAAAAAATAGATCTATTTCTGATTATATCCGAAATACAAAGATGACTGGATTGGGGATCGAACCTACGACAAGTACAGAGCGAGTAGTGCCTGGGATGAATGAACGACGGAAAGCTAGAAGGGCGAACACGTAGGTGCCTCGCCACGTAACAGTTTTCTATCGAAAGTTTGCTGTCATATAGTCAATTATTGCTGTCAGACAGCAATAATTGCTGTTATATAGTACTGTCAGACAGCAATAGTACTGTATGACAGCAATTATTTCTGCCATACAGTAGTGTATGACAGCAATTATTGCTGTCTGACAGCAATAATTGACTATCTGACAGCAAACTTTCGATAGAAAACTGTCACGTGGAGAGGCGTCTTTAGTGAATGTGCCTATTGAGGCGAGGTGGCAGTCGAGCGGATTTTTCCTGTTCTTTAATTCACAAGGCCTATCACTGTCAGCAACCATCTGTTATGATAATAGGGCGGGCACTGATTTACGTTAAGCTACGTACACATGCATCCGTTTTTCCGACAACGACAATGCGGCAACGACAATACGGAAACGGCAAAAAAATCGATTGTAGGGAAATGAATTGATCCGTACACATGAATGCGGGACGGTTATACGACTATCCGGTAATGCGATACGATTATCCGTTTATTTTTGGAATCGGTTCAGGAGCGATTTTTTGCCGTTGTCGGACGAAAGTCATGCGTTTATATTACATCAGTACACGTGGCAAGTACACATATGGTAATGTCGTCGTCGTCCATCATGTCGCATTTGCTGGTAAGATTCGTCCGCTTTTATACTTATAGCCGTAGTCATGTGTACACCCAAAACGCATTGCCGTTGACGTTGTCGTCGCCGCATTGTCGTTGCCGCATTTTCGTTGTCGGAAAAACGGATGCATGTGTACGTAGCTTNAAAAATGACGAACTTTGGTTCGTTTTATCACCAAACTGAGTAATCTACATTTGTCAAAACGACAAGTCCAGGTTCGTCATTTTGGCGAACATAAACATAAACAAGGGTGCGTCATTTTGTTTATTTTGTTTGTTTATTTTGACTCAGTTTGGTGATGGAAAAAACAAACCTAAGTCATTTTGATGAAGAAAGGTTGGGGCCGCGCCGGCCCTGGATGGGGGTGCATGGTGGTGCCAATCGCGAAGAAAAATCAAAACTGCGATAAAACTCTCACGAAAGGAATAAAGTAGACACCCACCGATGGTAAGAAGAAAATGTCTGGGTCCTAATGTAGAAAGAAATTTGGAAAGACGGAACGCACAGTTCAGATATCCGATTGACTAAAATCCATCCCGCAAGGCGCCAGAAGATTTCGCCGCCTGTAGACAATATTATTCTTCGCAAGGAATGGCTTCTACGGATGTCGGACACAGATTCACCTCTGATAATCACAGGTCGATCTAATCGCAAAATCCGATGAAAAAGCGTAGGCCTACTATGTACATGTATTTAGGCCTATGTATACATGTACTTACCCGTATCGTCACGCCGATGCCGTGAATATCATTCTATGGCATTTCTATATAAACGATGTGAGTGTGTGTGGATGTCAGACAAGCATACAGTTCAGTTCCATTCATCGTACACCACGTGGGCTTTTAACCTCAAGAGGAAGTCGAACACCGCCGCGGCCTATTGTACGCAGCTGCTCATGTGAACAATCTCAGACGGATTGTGGGGTATTCAATGAAAATCATTCAATTTATAGAAATGTGAAAATGTGGGACACTTTTGAAGGCATTCCTGGTGTTTTCGTCGAGACAGTACCTTTCAATTGTGTATCGTGTTTGAGAGAAAATTAGGGAGGTTTCGAAATCAAACGATAAATGTAAACGTTAACGACAACGTTATTTTTGTACCGAAAATGCAATATAAATCTGGTTATTGTGCAGTACGAAAAATAACGTTGTCGTAAAGTTTACGTTTATCGTTTGATTTCGAAACCTCCCTATTGGGTCTTGTAAACGTACACTGACGCAAACTTCTGGGTTCCAGTTGGAAAAAATAAAAAAATCGAATTCTTCGTTATGTTTTGAATGCCATCCTCCCACACAGGAAGTTTTAATTACCTCGCTCACACACTGAACTTTCTGTCCCAGGGGCTAAGTCATTTTCTGTGCGACTTCAAGTGGGGCAGAGGCAAATTTCGCGTCCATCACGTCTCGCGAAATTTCTCGAGACACAAACATGATTTTAAAAAAAATCACGCGAAGAAATGTTAGGTGTCCTTCCTATAGAGGCTATGCACGTGACGTCATCAGCGAGGTGACGCCATGTTGGATGGAACGTTGTGACATGCTGACGCAGTGCATCTGACCACGTGCTCCGTCCATTTTCCATCCAACACGTGGCGTCATACCCATTGATGACGTCATTTGATGACGTCAGTGCATAGCCTCTATAGTGAAATCGCATCAAAATTGATGATTTCCGTCGTCGACGAGTAGATTTCGCGGGCCGCTTCGACCCCAAATGTACACGAAATGTAGAGGCATGCAGTGTATTACTGTACTTCGCCCGAGTGTATGAAGAGGAGCGGGACAAAATCCCTGTTGTTGGAGGATGTCTGCATGCAAAAATACATGGATAACAGAACTGACTCAACTAGTGTTAAATTTAAAAGATCTTGGTGGCGATTTTAATTTTTCATGCCTACTTTATACGAAAATATCGACGTTTTTATGTTTGTTGTGACGTCTTATTTACTGTTCCGTGGAGAGTATCCATAGACGGTACCCTGGCGGGTATATTTTGAATCATAAATATCACTGAAAAGGTTCCGTTTTAAGCTGACTTTGATTGACTTTGGTACAGATGTCGCCCTCTTCATTCGTTTTTTTACTTCGGGTCTGTGATCAGACATCTTGTAGGCCGGAGTTCGTGGCGCCGGTGTCCCTGCACGATACGGTGCCGATGGTGTCCCTGCACGATACGGTGCCGATGGTGTCCCTGCGCGATACGGTGCCGACGGTGTCCCTTCGCGATACGGTGCCGATGGTGTCCTCGCACGATACGGTGCCGACGGTGACCTTCCACGATGTCTCGTCGGTGTGGGTGACCGTCTCTCCGCCTTTCGACTGCGGCTACGGTATTTCATGTGGGCCGGTGTAACTGTAAGTCGCACCTTCCGCTTCCGATCCGGCGATGCAGGGGTGCCGGAACGCTTGATAATTATTTTAGCCTCGTCGTCGCTGGGTATTTTCCAGAAAGGAGAAACGAAAAGGATGGAGACCATGCAGTACAGGATGGCGGTCAGAGCACCGGCAAAGGGAATCCATTGCTTGGTTGTCCCGTAACACTCTGGCAACCTCGCGAGAGTCATCGCTATGAATTTGTTGACCGGAACCCAAAGAAACTGAAACAGGCAATACAGCAGTAACAGCCCTTTTAAAAACTCGATCATCTTCCTGAACGACATCCGGCTGATTTTCTTGAGGAACCTCGGAAAAATGAAATTGACGCTCCCTGAAAAGATGCAAAAAATGTACCTGTATGAGACGGTTGGTATGCATGTCCAGGCTTTGGTAAACTCTAGCCTTACTTCCACCTAGGCTATCCCAAATAGGTGTGAAAGGAAAGAATGTCCCCAGGAAAAACTGTCCCAGGAACAAAAGGTCCTATTGTTACATTGTTACATTCTAATCTCTGGTGATTGGTTTCTATAGCCATGCACCTTAATCTGTCATTGAACAATAGAAGCGGACACTATTTATAGGGGGACATTCTTTACTGTTACACCTGCATAAGGCACCAGACACGCTTATTTCTCGCCAGGTTCGCAGATTGCCACCAACGGCCGAACTGAAGTAGGCCTAGATCCGAGTCAGTATTGAAAAGCCTATTAAAAGTAGGCCGCGGAAGGATATTTAGGCCTACTTCGATGCTTCCAAGTTAAACTGCGCCTAGCCGACTCAATTGATTACGTAGGCCTATATCTTTATACGCTTTTGCGAAGAATTTACAACACTGGGGAGTTTTCGCAAAAGCGCCCGAAACGCCAACGCGAACGCCAAACCCACTGTTCGATGCCACGAAGAGAGCACCGAACAAAAGGACAGACATTCGCGTTGTTGGCGTTTCGGGGGCTTTGCGAAAACTCTGTAATGCCACAGCTAGGCCCGAAACTGTGTGGAGCAGTAGCCTAGGCTAATAAAGTCTGGTTCAACCTAGAGATGGACCACTGGAATGCCAAGTGAGGAAATGGAACATTCGATTTTGACCACAAGATTTTATGGCTAGCAACAGTCCTTAGGCCAATGTTTAGGCTATTAGGCTAGGCCTATTAGGCACAGCCATCACCATCTGATTCATTACGCCATAGGCTAACACGTAACCGTAATTATGTCACTCTTGCCACACTCTAACCACAAACTGCATTCCAATGGTCCACCTCTAGGTTGAACCAGACTAGGCCTATAGGCCTACCTACCTAGAAGGAAAATCCAAGAGCCAGCGCCTGATTGAAAATATTCAATGCCGTCTTTGAGAAAGAGGAGAAAGGCTACATCCAAGAGGGCGTGACCGAGATGGGCGAGAGCAGACATACACCCGCTTCTTGGTTGGGCTCCATTGATCCCAAACATTGCTATCTTTTCAAGAGCACCGAAATTAATCGGGTACACTCATTTTCCCCCGTGCTTCTTCAGTAAATCGTTGCTAGCGTCAGTATGTTGCCAAGGTCATTTTTGATGACGTCATTAAGCGCCGCAGCGCGCTCAGCGGCAAAAGGCGCGGTGACGTCATTTACAAGTCAGCGTCACGCCGTCACAGTTTGGTCAGAATTTTCGCCGGGAAAAGCGGGAAGGCTGGGTTAGATGCTTGTGTTGTTTGTTTAATGCGCATTGGGGCAATAACCAGAATTGCCCATAATTCGATCGACCCAAACTGCACAGAAAGCCCGTACGAAGTAATGGTCAGAATACAACGCAAATACTGCGACCGCCTCGAAAGTTAAAGGGAAACTCCATTCTGTAAAATTTTGAACTTTTGAAATATCATTAATACATTCAAATTCATTGATATCTGCAACATATCATATTTGTTTAAATCAGCAAACTCATCAAGTATTTTTATTGCATCCCAAGGGGACCGTTGCACAGCACATGTGATGTCATATATGTGTTCAATGCATGTTTATGAAGGTACAACGAATACGCCGAGGCAGTCACAGTATTAGCTCATTCACAACAAAGGTCGTCAGCCTATGACATTATTGACATCACAACTCATGGCAACAGTCTCCATCAAATGATAAAAATTCAAAAGTTTACAATGAGTGGAGTCTCCATTTAATGGATGCAATGTGTGTACGCACAATGGGGCTGGTTAATACGTTTAACATAAATTTTGTTTTATTTTTATTGACAAACGGAAGGAACGAACAATTTGAGGAATTTATTCTTTGAAAACGCCACTTGATACAAACCAGCTCATATGAACAATGCAGCAAAACAAGGAATAATGTACAGGAAACTGCTTGTATCACAATAAACATTGTATGTGGACGCACTCGAGTTTAAAATGGAACGGAGAACTTTGTCAAATACAGGATGTAGCCGATTTTGATTCCCGAGGAATTTTCATATGGCATTCTCTGTGCCGTTATCAAAGAGTAGAAAAAGACCATGAAATAAATGAGTAGGCCCTGAATAGGGTCAACCCGACAGATCTTTTCCTGAATCTTGCCCGAGTTTTTTTGGATATCCAACGTTTTTGAGGTACGAATCCACTGCACGATGGATGCCTGTAGGCGAAAAGGGCATTCTTCCCCATAGAAGGTTAACAACACCGCCAAATAGCAAACAAATCGTAGTACATTTGTACGTAACAAACATCACCAGGTGAGTTTGTGAGCCGAATCGCAATCGCCACCGAAATCAGAGAGTGAGACTCGTTCGCTACTCGGACTATCCTGAGCTTATCAGGGGTTCATAATGCTCGCTCCCTCCGTCACCGCAGTGACGAAGGGAGCCATCCTCCCACAGCAGGGTTTTTTACCTCGCTCCTCTTCATCCGCTCACACAAACTTTGTGTGGAGTGTATGAAGAGGAACGAGACCAAAGCCCTGCTGTGGGAGGATGAAGGGAGCGAGCGCTGAGAACCTGTGATGTTGTCAGGATGATTCAGACCGTGCTGCCATCTGAAAAGTTGGGATATCACTCGTTGTTCATCACATTGCCTGCATACATTTTTGGACGGTTTGAAATCACACGCACACGCTCTTGCGAAAATCCAACTTGAGAACATCAGTTTGTGTGTCTTAAAGGTGTGTGACCTGGTTTGGCATGTCCTGCACTTCCTCCTTCCCCGTCAGGAAATACGTCACCAGTTCTCCTTTCCCCTTCACCTTCACCAGACCTCTCTTCTCAAATGTGTAGCCATATTCCTGAAGAATCAGCATAGATTCCTCGACAACCTGAAACATGAAAGTGTCAATAGAGCCAGCCCCCTGTTAAGGCTGATTCATACCCCGTCAGCCCTTATTCGCTGTCCAATTACAGGGTAGTTACACCCAAATCGGAGTTGTAAGGTCGCAGCGGTCTGGCATTGCCGGTGTAGTAGAATGTCATGTACCCCGATATGAGATGTCCCCAACAAAAGATTCTGACGGAATAAGCGGCAGCTACAATAGGCCGGACACTAAGGGCTGATTCATACTCGCTTGCGGACCGTCAAGCGCATGAAACCATGGAGGTAGTATTGAGAAGGAGCGAACACGGACCCCACATCAAACAGTACAATCATCGTTCCGCTGTTTGCTAAAGTGATTAGGGGGACAATAGGCTAATAACGCCGCACGATGGTCGGAAAAAGCCGATCTAATCTTCGGTAATTTCCGTGTGCAGTCAGCACTTCCCTTGTACAATGGTCAGAGTCCAAACAATAGAAGGGAACAATGGCAGTGGACGTTGCCTACGCACGAAAACTGAAAAATTCATCGTTTTCATCGCGTCAAAAACAGCACCTCGCAGCATCTCGCACTGAAACGACCACCCGTATATGTTACCTGAACTAATCATCTTTTAAACTATCATAACGCAATCCTCTTCAAACTTTTCAGATGCGAAGAATCTCATTATCATTATCATTATCATGTTTACCTTAAAACGTAGATATCTTTATTGGAAATTGGTCTTTTTCGATGATTTTTTCACTAAAATACAGCGGAGAGTTTACCAAATTGAGTTGTCTTCGAAATAGCCGGTTATCTAATTCCCAACGTGGAGAAAAACGCAAGAATATGATTGGGTCGACGCGATATCAATCATAGATGGCGCTGCACTTTGAGAGTTGTGCGGAATTCATGATTGCCTTCAAGGAGCTCAGCGTGCGTACCGGACAATAGGCGGGAACAAAGGCAAACAATGGGGGCGTGGAATTGTGGTCACAGCGATTAGGGCCGTGCTCGCTCCTTCTCAATACTACCTCCATGATGAAACTGATCGCAGGTTTCCACGACGTGAATGTGCACACGCAGTGAAATTGATCATAGTCGGCGCAAAATCCGGACGGAGTATGAATCAGCCTTAACAGACAGGAACTTCTGTCACGAGATGTCCCCTGTACAAAAGAAGCGGACATCTGGTATCGGGAACATTAGATTTCATTACACCTGTTAACCACTTTCCCCTGTTGGTGATGGTCGGCATTGCATTGGGCAAAGTCATGATACTGACACGTTTTGATATGAGAATGTTGGGCGAGCTAAAATCCAGCCAAGTCTCTGTAATACCTTACAACTGGTGAATTATCCTTGGAATGCCGGGAATTCTGTTTCTGATGGAACAGAGTAGAAATGAAAAGGGGGACTGGCCTTAAAACTGAAACGGTCCTGACGTAGTTACATGTATGTCAGTACAATGCTGTTGAAAAATGTTTTTATAAACCAACACCTCTTTCTTGGCAAGGAGTCTCCGAATCATGGAGAACCGGATGAATAATACCAAAACGTGAAGGAGCTTTTCGTGGCTTTTCAAAGTTACTATATTTTTGTACTTCTACAAGTATATATGGGTCACACGGGATTTGACAATACTGCAGACGATATTTGTTGTTTGTTTACCTGTATATTTCCCGATTTTCCTGTTGACTCCATTCGGCTTGCAACATTTACTGCATTTCCCCATATGTCATAATGAGGCTTTCTGGCGCCTATAACACCTGCTACGATCGGCCCCTGATTGATACCTAGAAACATATCCAGATGAAAAACAAACATAATCGTAAATAATTATTAATTCGCTGTCCCCCATTTGGAACATATTCGGTTTACTTTTTGAAAAAAAACTTTTTACACTTTTTTACTTCGGAAGAGATAGAAGCGATACTGATCTAGTCTTACCTATCCTGAGAATAAAATTATTGAACGACTGCGCGTTTATTTTTTCAAGAGTCTCGCGCAGGGCAAAGGCAAATTCCACAAGGTCCGTCAGGTGCCGCCATCGTTCCCTAAAGTCCTGTAACAAGAAGGACCCTACAAAGATTACGGACAGTGATCGATGAATCAATACTTAAACGTACAGACATCAGTGCATAAAACGCCCAGGGATGCCATCCCAACCTTCCATTTACTGTACATGTAGGCCTATGTATACGTTCAGTGCATTGCACAAATGCATCTCACGCAGTATTCACTACTTTTACATCAGGCTGGTCAATACTCAGCAGAATTGATGAGATGCCCTGACCTTTCCTATGTATTTGTCGTCTGCGGCATTATTTCCACAATTCTTGTGGTCCACACTGTGTATTGTCAGACAAAGTACGATTCTGCATGTATAGGCCTAAACTAAAACCAAAATGTAGGCACATGTGTACTCAAAAACGAGGAAGCCAAAAAAGGCGGGCATTGAGGAGATTCTAAGGTTTTCACCCACAAAATTTTCAAATCGAAATGCTGCGATGATTTTGGCCAGCACTGACGAAAGATCCTTGGCTGCCGACAGCTAAGGGGTGGGGGTGGGGGTGGGGATGGGGGGTCACCTTGGTCCGCATACTGACCTTTGGCCTTGCACTCGTCTGCCGCATACCGCTTGCTGCCATGTATGTTGGCCCGATAGTCTTNTACCCCCACTTCCTCGTAACTCTGACTGTACATTTCCTGCGGGAGAACAAGTACGATATGACAGCAACAGGTTCATCAAAGCATGACTGAGAATTTAGCTCACCACTTCTTTATAATTTTGAGGGAATATTTCGTAGGAAGAATTATCAACTCTGATCGTACATCCGGGGATTTCAAAACACGAAGCCTCGTTTGAGCGTCAGAGTTGTAACAAGCCTCACCTTTCGGAACCGACTTTGAAAACGAAGCCATAAGTGTAAGACGTAAAAAGCCAATTTCACACATTCAGCCATATTTAAAAGATCAAATTTTCTAATATGGGGTGACGCGTAATACTGGACCTTCGCCCTGCTAAGTCACTCCGGATCTTTACACGTACATTTGTACATGGCCCACGATAGGTTGTACCACAAGTGAGGTATATACGTAGGCCTATTAGGTCTACACTTAAATGCCCTGTCGTGGCCTCCTGCCATCCACACATGCACACAGATGACGTTAGTGGGGGAAGGTCTAGTAGATGATCGTTGGAAAGCCGTCGACCCCTGGATTGGCATGTTCAGAAAATTTCATGTGAAAACGACCTTTTTGCGTAAAGTAGGGTAATTAATTCTGTCTACAGTAGATCCCTTGTTGAATTGCTACTTACCTCATTCTTTTTGTTTGCCCCTAGAAAGTTCTGTGCTACATGTGTTGGAAGTATATTATGTACAAGGCTTTCATTTTTCTGTCTTATAGCTGTCACCTGTTCGCTCTGTTCTTCAACCTCTCGTTTCCATAAGAACAATTTTCTAACTGTGCATTCCTCCTGTACAGGTGTGAAAAAAATGTAGATTAAAAATTGAAAATTAAAAATTAAAAATTGAAAAAAAGAAAATTAAAAATTGATTAGAATGAAACTTGTTCAACTGAGCTTCACAATATTACTCGACTGTCTGCAGAAACATTTCTGAGGAACTCAAGGAGCAGCTCATTGTATTGTATTGTATCAGATTTTTCCGTCAGCGCCAAAGCCATAGCATTACTGGCCCTGGTAAGTACGGAAGAGGCCATCTCAAGCAACTCATGTTCCTCACTTAGATGGGGGTCTTTTACTTGTCGTTGCAAAGGCACAAGGTACAAGGCACCACGGCTTAAGGTCCGTTTATACAAAGCGCGACCGCGACTGCGGCAGCCGCATCGGGTTGATCAAATGTAAAATGAATGGGAACGTTTATAGGCCTACACAACGCGACTGCCGCAGAGATTGCCTCCAGAGCGAAATTTTTGAAAATGCCGCGCGACACTTTTTTTGTAATGTGAACTTCAATGTAGTCCTGGCATATTTCCAGGCGACCACGGCGTTTGCGTTTATACACAGCGGCTGCCGCGGTCGGTGCCGCGGTCGCGCTCTGTAAAAACGGGCCTTTACTGTCCTATGCAACGGACTGAAGAGTCGGGAATGAAATCCCATATGGCCCGGTTTTCGAATCCGAGATCAGGAGCTCATTCAGCACTTCACTTGCCCTTCGAGACCAGAATTCCTCAACAGAAGGCCCTACTGTGAGTTTGACATTTTCGTGGCTGATTTAGAAAAAAAAATGAACAAATGGTTTATACCCTTCTGTTTATGCCAATGAAAGCGAATCCGATCATGACAACAGATACGACGAGGCTGTATTTTGATATCACAATGTCTAACATGCTGAAGATAGAGAAAAAGTGATAAACGTCAATATGATGAGTTATACCGACTCCCTGCTCGGGAGGATGCTGGTGGTTGTACCTTGACAACGAATGTGGAGTACTCTTGGTAATAAGCAAACTAATCATTCAGAAATAGTTAAGTGCATGATCAAATACATGTAACGCCTTCATTACATGTTCATGTACGTACATGTACACATGTTCATATGCTGTATTTGCAAAATTCTTATATCCCAACACGAAGTTTATGTTTTACCATCATACTAAAATTGTAAATGTAGGCCTATGCATGCTCCATCCTCTCTGGTTGGTATGGAAGGAGATAACTTCCCCGCAAGAAAACTGTCTCAAGATCTACATTTTTGACATACTTTGTCAAAAGTCATTTCATTCTAAGCTTCTGGTGACTTACTGAGTTTTGTACATTAGCCAGGCGTCCAATCTATCATACATCCCTGGCATAGCAACCGTTGCTATGAGACAGTACGCTGTTGACATGGCAACCATTAGAAGTCCCCTGACGAGATAGCTGATTTGGAGGAAGACAGCCACAGCCACCATGGTCAAGACGAGGAGGTAGGTGAAGTAGTGAGGGTAATCACAATCGGAGGAGTTGGGGTCCAGGTAGGTTTTATTCAAATTGACGGTATTGGATGGTGAGCACTCCGACTGAAAAGAGGCATTACCCCAACAGGTGAGTTTTGAGGTATGAACATTTCCATTAAACACAAGAGCAAAACTGTGGCTCCGACCTCCATCAGAATAAGATGTGCAGGAAGACTTGCGAATTCGTATTCCGGATTTTAACTTTTCCAAGTTCGCTGCAGTAAAGATGCTGCCTCGCCCTAAAGGAGCACGGTATTGGATCTCAAATGCGTTATTTGACTGCCGACGTAGTGGGAGCCACCTAGCGGCAGCAACACGAACTACCGGGGTCTTCTTCTGGCAGGCACTTTCTTGTAAAAAGTTTTGCAAGAAAGTGCCTGCCTGAAGAAGACCCCGATTGGGGTCAAAAATTTGCAAAAAACCCTGGGGGACGACCTCTGCTTTTATATCATATTTTGTGTGTCGCCTCTGTGCTGTATTTCTTACTAAGAAATAGCTAAGATAATTACAAAGAAAATTAGTAAGATTCATGTCCGGTGTGTTTATCAAACACTTTCTTTGATGAAAAGTGTTACATCTTTATACAACATCCAGGTTTTTAGAGGGACGTTTCAAATTACAATTCTTAATGCGAAACCCTCTTTACTTGCAAATGTCATATTTCATGCATTTAGTACTGGACTAACTCATTAACAGTATTCAACATGTGATAAACGTTTCACGAGTTATTTCAGAAGGTTTTATACGTACTATTTCAACGAGTTGACAGGTTGTTGCGATGACGATCGTTGCTATGGTCCATAACGCACGGCTCCACATTTTTCTCTCCAGCCATTCAGAAAATTGCACCAGAATTCGGGGATATACCTGAAAATGCAGGTTTCAAGATGGGTATTAGGTATTAGAATAAATATTGTGATGTACCATATTTAGAGCCTTTTGATACATGTTCTGCACTGGTATGCACTATATGACTTTAATACTGTACCTAAAATATCACTTACAGAAGGAAAAACTGCAGCAGCTGTGACAGCAGTCATCAGGCTGATGACAATGAAGCCGATAATATAAGCGCTTAGACTGAGGGCTGTTCTGAAAGTAAATGGAGGAGCTTTACTACGCTGGAGTTTGAGCCTAAGAGCTATGCCTATAGGCTCCATTTAAGTATGAGGTAGGCCTCGACTTCCCAACAAACCTTTTTAGGAAAGACTAGATGTCAGACTATGGCAATGCAGATGTATCCCAGTATAATGCGTAGGCCTACATGTAGTTTAAATGTGCCACTCTGTATCGAAAGGAAGGTGGTAACACCGATTTCTAAGATCAACTTTTTAAATTTTACATGTAAGGTACATGCTGATTCTAGCTTACGACACTACGGTGTCTTCCTCAAGAGTGCCATTCTATGTTATTTTTTTATCTGATGATACACACTGTCAAATACAATGTATTTGATCGAATTTTTCTGAATGTGCTGAATAAGGGTTTAGATGTAGATCATTGTACAAAAGCCTTGGGCCCTGAATAAACATATTCAGAAATTTCGAATTTAGATCAAATTGCCAGTCTGAGTCGGTCTTTTCATTCGACTTACTTTGGTAAAACACACAACTGTGCAAAGAGGCTGAAGAGCAGGACCATAGAACATCCAAACATAGCTGCCCCCAACTGTCGGTCGGTGTCGCCGCAATACTGATTCTCCAGTTCCTTATCTTTGAATCGCAACGTGAACGGGTGGACGAGTTTCGCTATCTGCCTAAATAATAATAATAATAATGTGTGGGCTTATAGTGCCTTTTACATTTAAGTGTCAAGGCACTTCACGATTATTACCCCCAGCTATAGGTCTGTCCAATCCAGATCAAGCTCCACTTCCCCGGACGTATTACAGTCCGGCTACCACAAGGCGCACATGACTAGATACCATCTCTGCCAGCTAGGTACCCTTTTAACCTGGGTGGGGTGAGCCAATTCAGGTAAAAGAGACTTAGCCAAAGTCTCACGCCGAGTGGGGATCGAACCAGGTGTAATGTATGAGAATGCCCCCCGTATGACAATGCCCGCTTTATTGTTCGGCGGACACTCAAATACAGAAAGACATGTTGATCAGTGCCTCCCCAATTGTCACGTCGCGGCTTATTCCGTCAATCTTTTGTTGGGAGGCACTGGCAAACGGGGGGCAGTGAAAAACATTACACCGGGACCTTCTGACGGCTAGCCAGAGACCCGGGCCACTACCCCACAGCGGCTCCTAATGAGAAATGAGAAATAATATGAAAAATCGGTGTACTTTTGTCAAAGTGCAACGTAATCGACTACACCTCGTCGTCGCTAAAACCAGACGATCCACTGGAGATGAAAATAGCCGATTTACTGAAAACCAGCCGTTTGAACTGTGAACGGCAAATCGGGGGAAAATTCCTAGCTTGTCGATACTAGGCTTACTTACGATGTATCTTCCTTGTCGGTAAGTGCCTGGAGTAATTTTTGGTTTATGCCCACGTCGACTTCAGGGTTGTTCTCCTGTTCATCCTGCAAGCAAGACATCCACGAGTAAAAACTTATTATTCCAGCAAAATTATCACTATTATCATTTAAAATTAAAAAAAAAACGAACAAAGATATAATACAACTTTAAAACCTCAACCCTTGCAATGTCTTCCTCGATAATAATGACAAAGGCTCAATACCGTAACCTAGTTTTCTCACCTTTTCGTTTTTAAGTATGTCCGCCAGACTTCCAGTTGTAGAGTTTGGCCGGCTCCCTTTTGAATCCAAAGTTCCCTCTGGGTACTGCAACAAAAACACAATCAGAGGAGGATTTAGGGCAGCCCCCCCCCACCTCCCCACGGCGCCCCCTCTGCGGAAATCTTGGATCCGCCCTGACAATAAACATCAGAAGTGGTATCCCCTTTCGCTCGAAAACCTCCTTCGCCTTCCGTTTGTTTCATATTTGATGTCTTAAGTGAAGGAAGTAAATTTTAGGGGGACACAGATTTACATGTTTCTGTGCACTGCCAGTGCTGTTTGCAGTGATTTGGGACATTTTTTTTCCGTTCCCTTAAGTGAAGAAAGTACATGTATTAAATTTTAGGGGGACACAGATTTACATGTTTCTGTGCACTACCATGCAGTGCTGTTTGCAGGGATTTGGGGGGGGGGGGGGTCGTTCCCTTACGTCCATCTCCCGTCAGACTGCTGTAAAAAACATTCCATATTTCCATCTTAGCAATGGTTCATTGGAGTAAATTTCGTCGCCTCAACAAAAATTGTGGGCAATGAACAATACGTTTGCCGTGTGTGCGATCTCACAAATGGTGTGCCGATATAAAGTGGCGTACAGCAGTGGTTACGACAGTCCTGAAAGTCAACCACTGACTGGCTCGCCAGCTTGGCGCCAATTCTAACACACACACGTGACACCTATTGGTCATCTTCAGACAATCGCGTGAAACGAAACAGTTTCGGAGCGCGGGTAATACGGGGAGCGGTCGGAACTGCGGCGGAAGTTAAACCAGTGTTGTACAGAAATACATGAACAGCTGACCGAGCAACATGCCACACTTACAGGTTTTATGACTGATTTGATTAGGTATGTTTTTATGCCTGCTTTCTTGATGGCATCTTCCCTTGTGTCGCCGTCCCCGTTCTCAAGTTCGAATTCACCTCTCAGGAACTTCAGGGTTGCCTCCGAAATATGTACCCTCCTACATGTAGTAAACAAAAAAAAGTTCGAACCATCTGTGTGTATGTAATGTAGGCCTACGTGTGGGATTATTCAAGATTCATGACTAGTGAAGCGGCCCGTTGAAGGGCGAAAACATTGGAATGAATCCGGAAAAAAAGTCGTTGTTTCAGTGTTGGAGAGTTTGCAGAATTCTTCTGATATCACGAATAAGACCATCATCATTGGCATCATTATCCCTCCCTTTGGGTCAGTTCGAGGTGCCTATTTGTCGGGTGTGCCAGGAACCTACTCTGAACTTCCACTTACCTGTCCCATTCCTGAACTGGGAAAAAATGACCGAATCCTAAGTTGAAGATATCGCACGCTGTCATTCTTTGCCAGGCTCGGGAGTTGGAGAAGTAAGTGGACAGGACATTACTGTTTCTGACCATACCCCCACCCCATTATCTTCAACTTAGGATTTAGTCATTTTTTTCCGAGGTCAGGAATGGGACAGGTAAGTGGGACTTCCCAAAGGAATGTAAGTCCACTTTTGTTCAACGAGGAATATACCGGTAGGCTACAAAAACCATGACATACAACAAAAAATTTACAACACCAGACTACTATCACGTGGACTTTCATTCCTAGGACTTTCGTTCCTTTCACACCAGCCTACCAATCAACGTACCCTGGCACTCCCCCGCTCTCCATCTTGTTCGCTAGTGTTACTTCCTTTCCTAACACATCAAACTGCCACTGCTTCTGTCCCATAACACCCCCGAGGACGGCCCCTGTGTGGATACCAACACGCATGTTGACCCCGGACTTAGTCCTTTCACGTATCCCTCTGAAACAAAAATGCCTAGGCTTATAATCAATGAAATGGTCTGGGGACCATGTGTTCACCTGGGTGTTGTAGGCTACATGGAAGTGTACCAGAGTAACAAATGACAAATAATATGAGGTCAAATATTCCAGGGTCAGCCCAATGATGATCAAAATTTGGCATAGGCCTACACATACTCTAAACTCCCACTTACCTGTCCATCCCTGAACTCGGAAAAAATGACCAAATCATAAGTTGAAGATATCGCACGCTGTCATTCTTTGCCAGGCTCGGGAGTGGAACAAGTAAGTGGCCAGGGCCCGGTTGCACCAAAGGTCGTACATGTAAGTGCTGTCTTAAAGTTAAGAACAAAAAAGGGTTGCACCATCGATGTCTTAGGACGTCGCCCTAACGTTTCTGCCTATACAGTTACGACATGTCTTAGGGGTTGTCCCAAATTCCATATATTTCGATAAGAACTTACGTTTGGTGCAACCGGGCCCAGGACATTACTGTTTCTGCCCATACCCCCACACCATTGTCTTCAACTTAGGATTCGGTCATTTTTTCTGAATTCAGGAATGGGACAGGTAAGTGGTAGTTTAGAGTATTTGTATATGTCGAAAGTTTCTGCAATCGAAGCCGCTACCTTCCTCCAGCGATAGGAGATTGATGTCGACCTATTCAGCCAGGCTTAAAAACTACGTACGATATTTCATCCACCATACAAAGTCCCATATGTATAGAGAGAATAGCATGGTCTTCTCTCGGTTCAGGCGCTCCACTGATACAGTAGTAACAATCACCGAGGATCTTAATGCGAAGCTGGTGGTACTTCTGAAATATGAAAAGCAAGTAAAAAATAATCAGCGTTTCTTCTTGAGCCTGTAAACGATGACGAAGTGAGCATTACCTATCATTTCCCTCTGCTATGGGAAAATCGTATGCACCGACAGACTATGCCAGAATTCAACTAGTCCGAACGTCTGACCCGTATTGCTATTTTTAGAATCTGCTGGACGCTAATACAGAGTCAGATGATGAGTAACCGAAGAACCAGATTTTGGTTCTACGTCATCAGCATGATCAGATCACGGATTGGTGGTTCCCGTATCACGTGACCTCAAACTGTAAAGATGGCGATGCTGTGCATTCGCCGATTCGGCTTTTCGAGAGGAATATTTTTCGTGATTTTGATAACAAATTGCGGTTTTCTTAATGTTTGTCTGGCTAAGAGTGAACAGAGAGCGTGATTGCGAGTGTAGCTGGTTGAAACAGCAAGTAAAATGCCTGAAAGCAGCGTTGTCAAGTGATACGATTGCCGTGCACTAAATGTATTCAAAACACGACCTGGAGATGGACGGACCAATCAAAATAGACCCCCCGCGATAGGCTTCATCTGACTCTTGTTGCGGCCGTCAGTTCTGCAAATGAGCAACAGGAGGCAGTGTTCGGACTA
>NMRB01003023.1:65981-79403 GCA_002633025.1 Notospermus geniculatus
TGTCCACACTTAATCAACCAATCGCAGCTGAGTTTTTAATGTGGATATAAAATCGCACTACTTATTTAATGTCCATATAAATTCGTATTTTATGTCCCCATTAAATCACGAATTAATATCCACATAAAATCGACCAATCACGGATAAGGACTTTTGGACGGAAGCGATGGAATTGTTGACGGAAGCGATCGATAACACTCACATCCGTCCAAAAGTCCTTATCCGTGATTGGTAGATTTTATGTGGATATTAATTCGTGATTTAATGGGGACATAAAATACGAATTTATATGGACATTAAATAAGTAGTGCGATTTTATATCCACATTAAAAACTCAGCTGCGATTGGTTGATTTAGTGTGGACATAAAATCGGAATTAATGTGGACATTAAATATGAATTGTGTCCACTCCGGCCTGCGATACGCGATAGGCTTCATCTGACTCTTGTTGCGGCCGTCAGTTCTGCAAATGAGCAACAGGAGGCAGTGTTCGGACTAGAATTCAACTTGGATTTGGTTCTGTATTGATCAAAAAGACAAGAGTATCATAATGGCCATTACTGCATTAGATGGCATAAAAAGGTCATGTGATAAAGGCCTACATATGATAGATGTATGCTGTGTCAAAGACGCCGTCAGATATTAGCCGTGGTTACACTACTGTACATTAAATCCCCAGGTTTTTTGCGGTCACACCTATGAATTGCCAGGCTGCAAGAAACCCGTGCCTGAAAAAAACACTGATTTTTGGAACACGGCAAGCTCGCCGTGCTTTTCAAAATCCCCATGTTTCGTTAGTTCTCAGCACGGCTACAGAGGGCGCAGCCATTAAATGACGTCGTTTTCGCGCCTCCAACAATGTGGGCTAATACAAAAATGATCGAAGAGTCAGTGCATGCAGCGCAACTGTCGCCGGAGTAGTGGTGTGACCTCTCGCCCGGCTTTTCGCACACACGGGTTTGACACGGGTCTGGAAAAACACGAGTACATGTATTTTTATGTAGTGTAACCACGGATTATGTTACACACCGGATGCAGTGTGGTTAATCCCTATAATAAATAACACAACAATTCTATTCGTACCTACCTCCGCCAAACCGTCGAAACCTGCGAACAATTCATTCAATATTTTGACCAGTTTCGCCGCAGAAAGCTTCGACGATATTTCGGTGAATCCGACTATATCGGCAAACAATATGCTAGAAAAAGAAGACACGAACAGATGACTGAACTTTTGACGTACATCATGTACGTACACGATGTACGTGTAAGTACACGTACATCGTTTGCAGTTTTTCCTAGGAGGAGAACTATTGTTTTGGGTAACGCTAAAATTTCGCAAGGGGTCTATGGAACTTCCCTTCCCTTCACAAGCAGGGAACCTCTCCAAGAGCAACAGAAAACAAGTCTATTCAAAATCACCTAAGTAATACAGGGTCAAAAATGCTAATTTATGCACGACGTCATTGCAGGGATGAAAGAAATCAAATGCGAGCCATCCAATGTGGAGATAAAGTTCATTTTCATTTACATATTTACTAACTGGCAAATTTCTCACGTGATTCTTTTACATAAATAGTTGCATAAGTCCATTACAACACTACAATGCATCCTCATTATGCAAATTCCTGCGATGACGTCATCAAATTAGGCCCAACATTCTCCTCTGACCAAACCCATTAAATATGTTATAACTTTTTAACCAGTTGGAATTTTCCAATGAAACAAATGGTATCTTGATCAGCATTATACCCCTAACTTAAAGTTGTGAAAAACTACGTTCAACTAGGACTTTAAACCAGTCCAAAAGATGTTCTTAATAGGAAGGTTCTCTTCTATGTAACTGAAACGTACCTGACATTTTCATGTCTACTCATGTAGATCTTTCTGAACTGTGTATCCATCGTTCTCCCCATGTCCTTCAGCACCTCATCAGCCACGTGTTTGGGTAGGACGGACAGCAGGAGTCTCTCCTACAACAAACAAAGCCTGCTGTACGATTTCTTCTTTTTCTGATATTAAAGGGAGACATCCGAAAGATATTGCCCGGCGGGCACGAGTTGTTTTTGTTTTGATTAGCGCACAGCGCCGTCTGTTAATCAACGGTGACACTACGCTATGGCACAGGCCCCTGGAGAAATATCAGTGAGTTTAGAACACTCCACCTGGGAGTTTACAATCTGAAGAGGCTGAGACCTCTGAAAACGGCTAAACACAGCGCACTAAAGATTCTTGTGCTCATCGATTTTACAAATTATTTTGAAGAAAAAAAACGTAAACGTACCAAAAATTAAAAATTTGTTCCAGTATTTGTAAAAATACTACTATTTTAACATTCCATTGGGTATTTAATGTTTTATTATTAAGGAACAAAGTACGAACTCTTTCGAATCCCATAGGCAATTGCTTGTGCAACGGTCAGAAATCCATCCGCCTTCAACAATGCATTGCACTGTGCAAAAGTATTACCGGTCCAGGCATTTCCAGAGCTTAATGTGGCAATGTTGAACTTCAACTCCGGGTACGAGATTGGGGTGTTTACTGTATCAGCGAAAAGCATCGGGTATTGAACCCGAGAGCCAACAAAATGAATAATTTGTCACCAATTTTAGTAGTGATGGATAGCACCCCGGTATCAAACAATGACCGATATTCTTGACTTCGGCCGTTTCATTTTCTATCTCATCATTAACTAATTGATTAAAAATAATCGTTTCATTGGCATCGCACCGTTGTGTCAATAGATTCTCATAACTAACACCTGAGTTCGTTAATTAAGAACTGGTTTTTACATAGAAACGACACGAAAAAAGAAATTACCGTCGAAACAGCCGTAATGATTTGTTTAGGCAATGTAAAAAAAGCGTCAATCTAATGGTGCGCTTAATAGGATGAATGTCGGTTAATGACACACAACCGATACCTGTTTTAAAACGGAGATTCGCGTGATGGTGGGTTGAAAAAATGGAAATTGACATGGTAGGGTCCTTGAAAAAAAATTAGTTTACCCATCGTAATGCCGCTGGACTCCAGGCAAGTGCACAAATGTAGTTTAGGCAAAAATAGATAAGGGAGCCCTAGATCCTTCACTTCCGGTCATCAGGCTAGTGAATGATGACGTAGTTGGTATGCGCAGGGTCTAATGGGGGTTTCTAGATACATGTAGGAAGCTTAGTGTACATTACGAACATTAGGCCTACCGAACGCTCGACTTCGGCAGCCCCGCGTAAAAATGTTTGCATACATGTACAAGTCGGAGAATATACATGTATATGACCTGTCAACTTTAAGCAACATGACATGGTGAGAACTCTCAGACCGCTGTCTTTGCTGGAACATCTTGTCCAAACAAGGCCATCGACTGCGTCTTTAGCCTTGACCCAATCATGTCATCTTTTGCGTTAACTCATAAATCATAAATGAATCTGACCCCTACTTGACCCCACCTCCGAGCCAATCGGGACTCGTGAAACAAATCGTCGTTCGGCACTTTCTCTTCTCGTCACACACATTTGTAACACGGATTTTGATTGGCACGTCGATTACCCTTCGCACACCGATGATTGGCTGAGGCTCTGAGCTCCTCAGAAGCGGGAAATGTGATGGATTCAAACCAGGCTAGATGGGCGTCAGGCCAGATAGACTGGTGAGAATCAGATGTGCTGGAAAGGCCTATAAGCTTCCTGTAGTTCGATGCGGGGACAACCGTCCATACATACAGGTCTCTATCGCATGAAATCAACTTGACATCCATGATACCATATTCACTATCAACAGGTAATGGGCGATTTGATTTATTGACGTACTGCTGTTCGCCCAGAAATCAAACATGGTACAGTTGACAAATGCAATAGGGAGGTTAAGATTCGTTGGAAGAACGAAAACGAACAAGTACGGCTGCGTCCACACTGCAAGCGAACTGAGTTACCGTAATATATCGATAGAGAGGTTTAGAAACCAAATGATAAACATAAACGTTAACGACAACGTTATTTTTGTACCGAAAATGTAACATAAAATCTGTATGTCGTAAAGTTTACGTTTATCGCTTGATTTCTCAACCTCCCTAATAACTCAACAGGCGCAGTCAGCCGCGCCTATCGCCAAAAGACGGCAGCAAAGTCCTAGCGGACCAATAAAATAGAAAATTCTCCTGATTGGTGCTCAGTCAACCATGAATGGATCTGCTAGGCATTGAATTGGACCGTAGTGACACCTATTGGTAAACTGACTGACAGCTCTTATTAGATTTGACGGTTCCCTCTCCAGCCACACGCTAGGCCGGACTTTTTATTGGCTAGTTCACGGATTTTTTTCTCAGTTCATGTGGAGAGGAGGTCGGAAAAAATAAAAAAATAAAAAAATATTTTCCCACTTCTCAAAAATTTGTATATAAAGGAAGACGGTACCGCAACACCTATGATGGGGAACGCCCACGCTGGATCGCTCCATATCAGACGTATTCTATTGCTACAGCGAGTTACCACTACGAAACAGGTGAGTTCCTGCCAGACCTGTGTCTGTTATTATGTTTACACCATCCCGATGACAATTACACGATGACAATTACACGATATAATGTAGATGGTATATATTACCGGTAGTCATGGTAATGCGCAAGAGCATTAAATGAAAGATTCGATTATCAGATTCTGCTTGATCATAACCTTGTACCAATGGTTGTTGCATCAATAGTGGACACGTTGGTTGGATACAGCAATGGTGAAGGGCCACTACAGGTAGGTCCCCAATAGGCATTTTGATATGCAGTGTTCAAGCCAGAAATTTTTCCAAACAGGGTGGGATGACTGCATTTTCCTATGATTCTAAGGCCCTGGATTTTCAAACAGGGTGGGAGTGAAATTCAAACAGGGCGGTGTAATAGAAAATGCATTGCAAGTTACATTTTTAAACAGGGTGGTAAACATTTGAAAAGGGTGGTAAAATGACCTCTGAATTTTGAACAGGGTGGTGCCACCAACTCCCACTTACCTGTCCCATTCCTGAACTCGGCAAAAATGACTAAGTCCTAAAGTTGAAGATAATGGGGTGGGAGTATGGTCAGAAACAGTAATGTCCTGTCCACTTACTTGTCCCACTCCCAAGCCTGGCATAGAATGACATCGTGCGATATCTTCAACTTAGGATTTGGTCATTTTTTCCGAGTTCAGGAATGGGACAGGTAAGTGGGAGTTTAGAGTATCTTTATAACTCAATCTTCTTGTGATAATACTGACCTGGAGTTTTGATTCTTCTTCAATCAACACCTTGACAGACAATGAACCCTTAGTTTCAAGGAAAGCTTTCCGTTGTTTCTTGTCCATCAGGAAGAAGGATATAGTGCCGAGGATTTGGGCGCAGATATAGAGTAGAATATTGGCACCGATCTGAAGCGAAACAAAAGAATTGATGAATAATGAAGGTAAGTAGAATGTTGGCACCGATCTGAAGCGAAACAAAAGAATTAATGAATAATGAAGGTAAGTAGAATGTTGGCACGTTCTGGAGCGGAACAAAACAATGAATATACAGGGTGCCCCTCCCCCCAAAAAAACGCAGCCGCATACTTCTACTATACTTGCGTCGTCATCGTTGGTTCGTATGGATGGGGAATTTTCTTAGGAGCAAAATGAGACCAAGATTGTCTGATTCTACAATATTCTACAAGATCTACAATATTCATGTCAGATCTAGGTATCATGGCGCTCTAAATTATGGCACTGCAAACTAATTGATCTATTAACCCTTTAAAGTCTGACAGCAGAAAGTAGTTTTGGTGTAGGACTGAACGATAGATTTTGTTGGTAAGCTCAATATTTTTTGATACCCTCCTTCAAATACATGTAAGTGTGCACTGTGCATCCCAGATGGAGAAACTAATAGCATAAAGAGATCAAACCCCTAAAGCAACCACTTGGTTTACGACATTCTGAGAAAAACGTGATCCCCAAAGAAATTTTCACTGAAACTTCTTCCAGTTGTTTTATATGATAGCTATGGGTCTTCTCCATGATGTGTGAAAATTCCATACGATTCCATTCAGTAGTTTTTGTGATATGGAACATTTAGCAGCCAGTACCCTTGCGCACAATCTGTCTCTCGGGCATCTGCTATACATTTAGATAGGCTACTGTACATATGTACAGGGATGGGACCAACAGGTTTACCCAGCCCTGGCACCTTTATGAATTGGCCATTCTTCACAAATTTGGGCTCAGGGCTGGTGGATTGTTGGATGCTACGGCCACCAACACAAATTTGATTAGAAATATTAGTTTAACATGGAAATTTGGGTGATAAGAGCCATCTGGTGAGAAAAACTGGAACTCATCGGACAAGCAACAGTGTGTGCCCAAGTGGTTGCTTTAGGGGTTTGATCTCTTTATGCTAATAGTTAAAGGTCTATATTATCAAACACTACATTTGATTTTTGAAAATCAATGGCACAAATCTTTGTGATCACTTCAAAGTTAAATTTTGCCTCATTTTCTTGGGTGACCAATTTTGAAACACACCCTGATGCGCAGGATTTCACGGAAGAGTAAAACATTACAGACAGACAGAGGCCACTCGCGTGCTTGGAACGGATATTATGAACGCAAAGCCATACTCTTGTGATTTGTTTTCAGATATGATACATCGATTTGTCATTGCAGCATCGATTCGTCTAGAATGCTTGCAACTGACTCGTGTCTTGATACTCCCGTGACTAATTGGATAAGTACTTTATCATCATAGATTATACGACGGAAGCTTTATCTGGCTGACCGCAGGAGGCGACATCCAAACAGAAGTAATTCCTTTAGTGTATGGATATTAGAAAAATGACCGAGGTACAACGTATGAACCAATCAGATCGCCTCTCCTGCAGTGTGTCTCATCGATTGTTTGGTCACCATGGTATTGTTGAAAATTGTCTTGTTCATTGTGCCTTTGCACAAGTAAAAAACTCCATCTAATTGAGGAACATGAGTAGCTTGAGATGGCCTTTTCCGTACTTATCAGGGCCAGTAATGCTCATGGCTTCAGCCCAGACGAAAAAAATCTAATAATAATACAAAAGGAGTAAGAAACAAAAGTGGAAAATAAGAAGTGGGAAATTTTGGAATTTTGCGCGAATTTTTCAATTTTTCAAATTGCAGGAATTTGTTTCCCATTTTGAGAAATTTTCTTAAAGGAGCTCGACGTCCAAGTTGTAAACAAACCAGTTTGTAAACAAACTGGTTTGTTTACAAACAGTGGCCAGCAAACTAGTTTTATTCCTTCGTGAATGTGGCAGCACCAGAAGCGCCCCGTGATCGTTAGACTGGTGCCCGGTCCAATGCAACTCATTCACGATATTCACGTCAGTACATATCACCGACAATAGGTGGCAGCACCGCAGGCGTCGCGTGGATAGAGAACCAGTGAGTGAGTGTTTACAACTTGGACGTCCAGCTTCTTTAAAATGACACGACATTTTGTCTGATTTTCGGGCGATATTTCTCAAAAGGGGAAAATTTTTCTCCCAATTTGAGAAATTGGAAAATTCGCGCAAAATTCCAAAATTTCCCACTTCTTATTTCACTTTTTTTCTTACTCCCTTTACAATACATTACGCTTACACTGGCAATTTTTTTTTCAAGATGTATCCTTACCTGATTTGCAATAAAGTATATTCCATGTTCGTGTAAAACTGCTATCACACTTCCTTCAATGATTATCACGACGGAGAAGACAGTACTCCCAAGAATACTCCAACGTAACGACACCGGCATCACAACGAATGATAAATAAATCGTCACCAAACACCATTCACCGCCATCCTCCGGTGAAATGGGCGCATGACGTAATCCTATGTATAAACAAATATCTAAACATAACAAAAGCCACGAAACGATGCCCAAAATTGCACATACTTTTGGCGATAACGATTTATGAACGGAAACAAACACTGTCGCAATTATCCGCAAGAATGAAAATGCCAGAATCGTGATAAGTATTATCCCCGTCGTGTGGACTCGGTCTCTTTTGATGATGGAGTATATTTCTAAGCCCAGGCTTGCCAAATCAAATGAGAATGCGTAGAAAAATAACATTCGGATCGAGTCTCTTTTTTCCCTTCGGACGTACGCCTGATAGAGAATTTCAAGTTGCCGATCTGCAAATTTGCCCCGAAGAAATTTCGGGAATAAACCATAGATTCCCTCGCGGTAGAGTTCGGGTTCTCCGTTGTTGTTGTCGTCAGATGTGGTATCTTTGTTACCCGATTCCAATGCTGCCGGAGCTGGGCCAACTTTATTTCCGTTCGTCATTTCCATTTCGTACTTGTGCTTAAGATCGTAAGAGCCCGTCATCTCAGTGTCCTTTTGTACTCCTTTGGAATTACGCTTATCGTCTGCACTTGAAGAAATGAAAGGTGATTTTGTAAACAACTTGAAGACATGAAACCGTTTCCCCACTTTTCAAACAATATTTCACATTTCAAACAATATTTCACTTTTCAAACGATATTTCACTTTTCGTCATCACTGAAAAGAAGCAATGAAGAGAGTGTTGGATTAAGAGTCTCACAGTGCGATCTGCCCAGCTGTATTATGACATATTTATACAGGAGTGATTGCAGAAAAGAAAATCGGCAAAGACGATTTTTAAAATCAAAAACAGATTATCATCATGAAAAACGATAGCCTACTTGTAATAATTCACCTCGTTACCCCGAATATCCCGTCTCGAGTTTCCCGAATGACTTCCGAGGAGTAGGTTGGCGTACAAAAATATTAGATCACCAAAGTCAGTCTTTTTCACAAAAGATTTTCCCCATGGCAACCCATTAACAAACAGACTGAACGCCCCACAGTACATTACTGTAATCTCTCTTGGCCAGCTTCATCCGATTTTAAAAAATCGATCAATCCTCGGAGAAACCGCAAATAAAATTCGAAATCGATACACGAAGGGGTTTGTGCAAATATGTGTATCGTGGATTACGTTCTGCTTTTAACAGCACTCATTTCTCATACTCGGCTTATGTTTCATTCATGATCTAACATAATTATTCTGAATCGATATAGAATTTGATTATTGTTTTCTGTCTGGCATAGATCATGTCGATAGTATTCTCATTTACATGTTGCTGTCTGATACCTGGTTCCTGTACGAAGGGCAAAATGTCATGAGTGAAAGAACATGCCTGTTAAACCTGGTGGTGGACCCACTCTTATACTTGGGGCCGTATGCACGGGTCGGACTTCAGCCACACTTTCTTTAAAGTCTGACTTTTCTCAATGCTTCAAGCAAAGAGAAAGTCTAACTTAAGCTATACTTTAGGCTAAAGTCCGACCCGTGCATACGGCCCAAAGTCTAACTCGGGCTATACTTTAGGCTAAAGCCCGACCCGTGCGCGAACTTTTTTCCTAACCGATATATCCATTACGACCAACTTTTTTTCCCTAACCAATATAGCAAAAGCTAATCCTAACCCTAATCTTAATCCTAATCCTAATCCTACCCCCAACACTAACCCTCACCCTAACCCTAACCCTTACACGTACCAACAATTAACCACCATTCACTTCGTTAATTTCATTTCGTAATGGATATACTGGTTAGGAATCTATACCGGTTAGGGAAAAAAAATCCGCGACCCGTGCACACGGCCCCAGGAACAAATTCAAACTACATGTACTATTAGAAACATGATATTATTAATTATTGTACATGTACGTAAAAATAAAACAATTATATAATGGCAGATGGTCGTAATTTTCTCATGGATCAGGTTATCCTGTCGAATGGTTACAGCGGTAATTAAAGGTAATGTATCACGGGTATTTTCGCGGGCCACGAAATCACACTGTTCATTTACATATTTTTTTACATAACGTAAACATCCGTGTTTACAAACATTGAATGTAAACAAGTCATCATATATTATCTTTAATCTACCAGTGGCATTGTTTACATGTATACGTCATTGTTTATTAAATGACTGCCATTTCATCTACATGTAGAATATCGCGACGCGTCTGCGTCAGTTAGTACAATGCGTAATTAAGATAATGATAACAACAAATTCGATCAGTGTTTCCATGGTGATGATGGTGTTTATCACCGTGTAGAGGAGTAGAGAATAGTAAAATGGTTTGAACCCAAAATTATCATGTCGCACTTTGAAAAAGTAAGTCAGCGTTACTATTAGGGAGTTTCAGAAATCAAACGGTAAACGTTAACTTTACGACATCGTTTTGT
The DNA here is from genome assembly GCA_002633025.1 of Notospermus geniculatus. Taxonomy (NCBI): domain Eukaryota; kingdom Metazoa; phylum Nemertea; class Pilidiophora; order Heteronemertea; family Lineidae; genus Notospermus; species Notospermus geniculatus. The sequence goes on from NMRB01003023.1 coordinate 76,212, forward strand.
ACCGAAAATGCAATATAGTATTCCCACTTACCTGTCCCATTCCTGAACTCGGAACAAAATGACTAAATCCTAAGTTGAAGATAATGGGGTGGGGGTATGGTCAGAAACAGTAATGTCCTGTCCACTTACTTGTCCCACTCTCGAGTCTGACAAAGAATGACAGCTTGCGATATCTTCAACTTGGGATTTGGTCATTTTTTCCGAGTTCAGGAATGGCACAGATAAGTGGGAGTTTAGAGTGCAACCTGGTGAATTCGCAGTATCAAAAATAACGTTGTCGTAAATTTTACGTTTATCGTCTGATTTCTTAACCTCCCTATTTTCGTAGTTTTTTTCTTTCGGTAAGACGAATTGCATTTCCCTGTCAATCTGTTCTGACTGCGTGTGCGTGACCATTAGCACAATGTCCATTACAAGTTTATGAACCGTGACCTCACATACACACATCAAATAATATCCCAGCAACCAATACCGGTATGTTTATTGCTTTTACCTTCTTTATAAAAAGACGACATGTTCGTGATTCGTGACCCTCGTGGGTTTTCACAGTCTACACTACATGTAGTGAGGTTTCGCAAACCTGACGAAATACGAAATTGGACTTCATTTCCATGACGTAATGTATTTCTGGCACAAGTATCGCCTGCCGCATGAGCGCCTTTAAAGGGACTCTAGAGGCAGCTTGCTATTGGGCTACTAACAGTACTGCGACTATACAACAGGTGGCGCTAGTAACCACGAACTCATGAATTAATATCTTCAACTTGGGATTTGGTCATTTTTTCCGAGTTCAGGAATGGCACAGATAAGTGGGAGTTTAGAGTGCAACCTGGTGAATTCGCAGTTCGTTGTCGTAAATTTTACGTTTATCGTCTGATTTCTTAACCTCCCTATTTTCGTAGTTTTTTTCTTTCGGTAAGACGAATTGCATTTCCCTGTCAATCTGTTCTGACTGCGTGTGCGTGACCATTAGCACAATGTCCATTACAAGTTTATGAACCGTGACCTCACATACACACATCAACTAATAGCAACCAATACCGGTATGTTTATTGCTTTTACCTTCTTTATAAAAAGACGACATGTTCGTGATTCGTGACCCTCGTGGGTTTTCACAGTCTACACTACATGTAGTGAGGTTTCGCAAACCTGACGAAATACGAAATTGGACTTCATTTCCATGACGTACCGGTAATGTATTTCGTAATGTATTTCTGGCACAAGTATCGCCTGCCGCATGAGCGCCTTTAAGCCTATGACGCAAGACCGATAGAGTTGCGGTGTATAATAAATTTTGAAAGGGGCTGGAGGAAGAACGCTCCCATGTCCAAAGTGTGCATATCTCAGAAAGTATGGGTCTGATTTAAATAAAATTCGCAGTGGTGATACTTGAATCTGAACGATTAACAATCACCATGAAGAGAAGTAGTAATATTATGTAACAGTGGCTAAGACAATGCATTTTGATACTTGACAATAAATCCTATTCTATACTGTTGAAACTCCTAAAAATGGTCATAACAGCAGGCCTAGACCAGTGGTAACTGATTAGGCCTATTCTATCAAGAATAATGCCCACCACATTCACGAAAAATGAGATAATTACTTGACAATTAGACTGGACTACTAAAGTTGGGTGCACTCACTCTAGGTAAGAGCCAGACCTCCTAACAATATGACATTGGTCCCAATGGTGTGTTGCAATATGATTAGGCCTATTCCTGGGGGTCTATTACCTAATGCAATGAACATAGTTACGAGTGTTATGTGCAGAAGCAGTGTCACCAGAATTGAACATGTTGCATTATGCTTTATATAACTAAAAATACACCGTAAGCTTATGCATACACTACACTGTATAATGTCGAAGGCCTACCCTGCTTGACTAGTCAGTGAATGTATTGCATCATCGCCTTGATGCAGCTATGGTAATACAATGTTGACCTGAACTTGCAATCAGCAGATCAGCCAACCATGACATGGTGGTAGGTCTGCATGGTGAGAAGTGGTTTTGTTGTTGTCATTCCTGCTGTTGAGTACACCCATTAGAAGTTGAAGTAAATATCATTGTTTTATTGTGATTGTGTGACAATAAGTGAAGATTTCAACTGGAAAGTTAATGAGAAACAATGACTGAATACCTATGCCGATTCTGAGCGAAAAACCCCAGTTATTTCTCTACTTTTGTTGAGGTTCAAAAAAGCATTGTTTTAGATAATTAAGTTTTTTGTTCTCTCTGCATGGTGACTGTTGACCTTTTGCTGTCAAGTATCACCACTGCGAATTTTATCCAAATCGGACCAATACTTTCTGAAATATGCACACTTTGGACATGGGAGCGTTCTTCCTCCAGCCCCTTTATCTTTCTTTCCCACTTCGTAGCTACGAAGTGGAAATTTAAAAACTCAAGATGAACCAAAACTCTCTCGGTCTTACATGACATGCTAAACGACGCTCCTGCAGCAGGCGATACTTTTGGTACTAAACATCTCCAGAAATACATTAGATCATGGAAATGAAGTAGAAATTCGCATTTCGTACTTCGTGTTCGGTCAGATTTGCGAAACCTCACTACTATTGAAGATTAAAACAAGTAAATAAATGAGGAAGTCGACTTAAAACGGAGGGATTTCATTCTACAAATCGACTTAGAACGAGAGGGATTTCATTGNTGAAGATTAAAACAAGTAAATAAATGAGGAAGTCGACTTAAAACGGAGGGATTTCATTCTACAAATCGACTTAGAACGAGAGGGATTTCATTCTACAGATCGACTTAGAACGAGAGGGATTTCGTTTTACAGATCGACTTAGAACGAGAGGGGTTTCATTGACAAATCGACTTAGAACGAGAAGGATTTCATTGACAAATCGACTTAGAACGAGAGGAATTTCATTTTACAGATCGACTAAAAAAACGAGAGGGATTTCATTTTACAGATCGACTAAAAAAATGAGAGGGATTTCATTCTACAAATCGACTTAAAACGAGAGGTATTTCATTTCTACAAATCAACTAAAATCAAGGGGGATTTCATTTCTAAAAATGGACTTAAAACGAGAGGGATTTCATTTCTAAAAATCAACCTAAGATGAAGGTGATTTCATTGATGACACCTACCGATACCAAAAAGTAGGCCGACAAATTCTGAATTATATTCAAAACATCCAAAGGCAAAATATTACCTACCA
>NMRB01003024.1:0-26294 GCA_002633025.1 Notospermus geniculatus
GCTGCATCTCATCCTGCAGTTCTTCTTTGTATTTCTCAAGGTCGTCTTTGCACCTGTCAAGGTCGTTCCTGCTATCCATGTCATGGTGGCTGTTGGACCGCTCTGCTAGGTGAGCTAACTGCTCGTCTTCATTGAGCTCCTGTTTTAAGTTCAGCACCAAGTTGTCACTGAAATTGGAAGAAAGAAGAGGTCAGGATGCTCCATCACCTGCAAGGCCACTTCCGTCACCATGATCGTTGTTTCGACAGCCCTCCGCCATCTTGGTTTCCACAGAGATTTCACACGTTGGCAACCCAAATGTGTGATTGGTAGTAAAATAGGACTTTGTCGACAAAATATAAGTGTGCATGCAGGCGTTTCCTAGAGATCCCATAGAAAGCAAAGGTGGCACGGCAATGAAATGATGAATTTACAAGTAGCAGTAGGTACAAGACAGATCTGTGTTATGTCCACAGGGCAAACAGACCAGCTCAACCTAGCTCATCAGAGCGGAGATTTGCCCTGTTTCCAGGACCGGTTCTGGTAGGACTCGCTCGCTTATCTATTTTTGGACTTACCCGTAATCTGTGCTGTTTTCATTTGAACCATTCATGCTGCCGTTGTATTTATTGACAGACAGATCCTCGACCTCTTCCTGCAATGATGTATTCTGATTGGACAGCAGGGACACGTTGCCGCTTTCAGCGAGGGCAGCCTGTGAAGAAAGCAACATGGATTACCACACATTGTCTTATACATGTAATGTTGTCTCAAGATCTGAGCCTTGAAGAGGCTGATCAGACTGACGACTTATGTTGTCTGACAGAGAGTGGTCAAATGTGAGTATTCCAAAAGATTTATAAGCGAGCCGGTCCCCTCTTCCCTATGGATAGAGAGGGTACTATAGACAATTCTCAAATTGACGTAAACGAGAAAGATCTGCACACTTTCACCGAAATCGCAACCATAACCTCGGTCTGAAACGAAATGAATGACGTGATGCAGAGAACCCCACAACAGTGACTTCGACAACGTTGCGTAAGAGTCACCCATTGCTGAATCATTGATTGCATCATGTCAGCTGGCTTCAGATCGAGGTTGTGGTTGCGATTTCGGCGGAAGGGCGCAGATCTGCGAATTCGAGAATCGTCTGTCAATCAGATGTAATCGGCATAATACCTCAGAGCATAGGCCCCTAAGAGAGTCGTCAGTACGATTATTGGGTTAACTTTGGTGTCTCGGGCTTGAGAAAGGCCTAACCCTAGCCCTAGACCCTGAATTTAACCCACCTGTGCTCAGATCTGCACTCTGCCCCCTCAAGGCCGAACTTCTCAATAAAACTTACCCTAAGACTAGCGTTGAGGCTCTCTCCATACAGCTGTGGACTCTGTGCCACGGAGGGGCTCTTCATTTGCATCCTGGAGAGAGAAAAACTTGAAAGAATAAGTCGCCATTGGACTCAACACCAACATTGGTTACCAAGGCGCCAATGTTATTGGTACCTCATGGTGAATACAGGAGGCAGCACCAGGTGATGTGATTTCCTACTGAAGCTCATCCTGGTTCAAAATGAATTCCATGTCAACCACACGACACCATAGTCGGCGTATTGGGGGAATTTTGTTTCTAAGCGAAATGGGGAGACTGGTTACTTGACCGATGCACTGTCATTGTGATTCTTGCCAAAACTTTGTCGGGCAAATTATACTAGTTCTTGTCAGGATAACTCAACCTGAGAACATCAGGGGTCGTATTCATAAAGCAGTTCTATCGTTAGAACCGTCTAAGGCTGGTTCCAAGTGTACTGGTGAAGCACACTTGGAACCGACCTAAGACGGTTCTAACGATAGAACCGCTTTATGAATACGACCCCAGGGGTCTTCTTAGCGCTCGCTGCCTTCGTCACCCAACGCGCGCTGATGAAGGAAGTGAGCGCTACGGACCTCTGATGTGCTCAGGATGGGACAACTTGCGAAAATTTGAAACCTAAGTAGTATACTAATCCCAATTTAGTTTATTCGAATACAGCCCTTTACGGCAGCTGTCAACGCAACCCTAAGTCATCATCATCGCACATAAACCATCAAGCTGCAGCTATTCACATTTCAAGAGCTTTTCAACCTTAATATAATTGGAAAGAGCACAACAGCCATGGTTGCTCCGGCGATGGTTTGACAGGTGTGGCAAACCAAGGATACAACAAACGGGCAGTCACCCCGGGTTGTTGACCTGCGGATTTTGAGTTCAAGAGGATGTAAAGTGTTTTGATGTACACAATATTGATCTGGCCTTCACAATGCCTCAACGGTTCGTCCCTTGACATCGGCACTGAGAGACGATGTTATTTCTATAAACGCATGCATAAGAGCTGTACATCTGAAGCTAAACTAACATACTAGAAACTATAATACGGAGGTTTAGAAATCAAACGATAAACATAAATGTTAACGACAACGTTATTTTTGTACCGAAAATGCAATATAAAATCTGGTTAATGTATCGGTATAGTATGAAAATAACGTTGTCGTAAAGTTTACACTTGATGTTTGATTTCTAAATCTCCCTAATGTCAGTAGAACTACCCTATAGCATCCTGAGGAAATGTGGCTTGTTTGTTCAGGGCCTCGTGCATGCAAACTTCAGAGCAATACCAAAAGGGCCTGATTTCTTCAGGATGCCCTACAGCTAGTACGAGCAGTTATAGCATTCCATGGACCGTATCTTATGGTGTCCGCTCATGTCTTAGTATTAGTTTCACTGAGTATCATCTATTACATGCCATCACTTTATATTTTTCATGCCATTTCCAATGATCAAAACACTATTTCAAATCAAAGCACAAGCATTACCAGTTGTCAAAAACAATTTCATTAGAATCTCTCTCCTCATGTATTCTAACGTACCTAGAACTAAAAATCCATGCAAATTTGATGATCCAAACACTACGCTACACGTTCTAAATATGCTAACATACAAATTGTTAACAATACTATCAACCTTTGAACTAATCGTCAGTTTTTTCTCATTNGGGACAAGTTGGTGCGTATAGCATTCTGTGCCGTGTGAGAGAAGAACGGGAATGAAGAAGATTGTAAACACATGGTTAAAGGAAGCAATAAGCAGAGTTCTCCAACCACAGTGCACAGGTGTCGTCTGCCTGGGCGTACGGGTCTATAAACAACCCGTAAACAAGCATCTGAGGGTGCTACCGTTCGTGTACAGTACGGGAACAGAGATAACCCCACAGAGCCAGATTCTACGTCCATCATATCGCTGGAAATCAAACCATCACTAGCAGAGAAGCCAGTGTTGGTTTGGAACATCCATTTTACCTGCTGCCCTACTCAAACTATTCAAGTGAAAAAATCTTTCAGTTTAGTAAACAGAAAGAGCGTTCGACAGGCCCTAAGTATGTTCAGTAGGCCTCTCGTCGATCTTGTTATAAAGCAAGCACCCCACTGAACCAATACCCGCCCTAAAAGCCTCCGTAACAACCAAGCAACAGTCATCGAAACGCACTTCACCATTTTTCTGCTTACAACATTTTGCAGCGAATCTGTGCACTGAGAGCTAGAGGACACTGGGAGAGAAAACATTAAACATTAGCGACGGAGAGAAAAACGTCAACATACCCGCTCATTTTCTGTGGCCGCCTTTTGTAGAATTCAACCTCGTCCACAGTCCACACGGCCCCCTTTACATTCTCTACTCGCATAAAACATTTGTGAAGACTAAGGTTGTGCCGCACCGCATTCTATACAGAAACATAGCAATGCATTACTGACTACGAAACTAGAAAGCTAAATACAGCTAGTCGTCTAGAGAAATAAGGGAAGATCAGACAGAATCAAACGAATGCAAGAAATATAAGTCGTAAAATCACTTGAGGGTCTTTGTTTGTCTTTGGAATGTTGTTCTGGTTCTGGACGTGGTAAGTCCACCCCATCCTGAGAATATCAGACGTAGCGCTTGCTTCCTTTGTCACTACTGTGCACCATGCGGTGACGAAGGGAGTCAGCACTAAGACCACTAATGGGGAACTTTCCTGCCGTCCGAGGCCACTACGAGTTAGCGGTCCAAGAACGTCATGAAATTTGACGTCACAGGGCAGAAATGCATGCCACAACGTCGTCCATAATGATGTGCGCGCCGTGACTCACGCATTTTGACGTCAAATTTCATGAATTTTGTGACGTTCTTGGGCCGCTAACAGGCGGCCTCTAACGGCAGGAAAGTCTCTCATTACCTCAGAATATCTCCACCCTCGAGGTGGAGACAACTTCCACGAACCTTGGACCCAAGCTCTTGTACTTAGGATTTCATTCATAAACTGATCTGACCGGCAAGGAATCAAAATGGTCAGACACCGATCCAGTGTTTCTGCCAGAGGATACTAAGGGTATTTTGCTAGTACCCTCCAAGAAACAGATGAAATGGTCCATGGACCATGTGCTCACTGGGTTGGACATAATAGTCTAATGACAGAGGGAGGTACACATCAGTTATGAGCAATCTGGGTCAAGTCATTCCCAGAAAAGACTTTGATGATTTTTGGGTTATGCCACCTGGCGGCCATATTGGATGTCCGATCGGGCCGAAACTTCACATGCACATAAAGGTCATCTGCAGGGGACCACATAGCACATTGGAGCGCTTTGGGTCAAGTCGTTCCTGAGTTACAGCACTTTGATGATTTTCGGGTTACGCCACCTGGCGGCCATATTGGATGTCCGATCGGGCCGAAACTTCACATGGACATAAAGGTCATCTGCAGGGGGCCACATAGCAAATTGGAGCGCTTTGGGTTAAGGCGTTCCTGAGTTACAGCACTTTGATGATTTTTGGGTTACGCCACCTGGTGGCCATGTTTGAAGTCAAATCAGGCCGAAATTTGACATGCATGTAAAGGTCATCTAGATGGAGGTAAATATCAAATTTGAGCACTCTGCGTCAAGCCGTTCCTGAGTAATAGCACTTACTTGATTTTCAGGTTACGCCACCTGGCGGCCATATTGGATGTCGAATCGGGCCGAAACTTGGTATTTTTTAAGGTACCCCTCCAATGCATGTTTATGCAAGATATGAAGTTGCTCGGTGAAATAATGACAAACTGTGGCAGGTTCGTCACTTTTGTCGAACTTTGACCTCTGTGACCTTGAAAAGTAGGTCAAATCAAAAACCCGTTATATATGTTATGTATCCTTATTAGCTACACCTATGATAAAAATTTGAAGATGATCTAGTCATTAGTTCAGGAGTTATTGTACTTTTTGTGTTTTTGGTTTCCGCCACCTGGTGGCCAAACTGAGAGTCGAATCGGACCGAAGCTTGGTGTCGTGGGTCATCTGACCTAGGGGTATATATGTACCAAGTTTCAGATCAATAGCTCCAGCGGTTACGAAACGTGCCCTGCTAACGGACAACGACGACGACGACGACGGACGACGATGACGACGACGGACGCTGCACCATCGTAATAGCTCACCCCAGTGAGCTAAAAAGGGCCATTTTTAATTTCATGGGGGTTTGCTGATTTTGAGGAAATTATAGTACCCTCAAAAAAAATTCTGGCAGAGACCCTGCGATCTGTAGAATCAACATGATAAAATTTGACCAAGTCAAGTGATTTTACGAAATTGTCTGGACAAACAGATACCAGTAGATTTTAAAGGTGTCACATGATCGACTTTATTTCAGTGTTTCCGTCGTCATTGACTGCCATCATCTCCACATGGAGCTGTTGCCTTCATTAATCGTCCCCCCCCCAAATGTGTACCCAGGGTCTTCACAACTGCCCCTCCTCCTCGAGAAGCGTACGATGGACCGTAAAAGACTTGTGATTCTCAGGATTTCACATCACAGGCAACCCTCCGCAACTTTCTAGTTTTAGAACTGTGAAAGAATCCGTGAGGATTCCATATTGTTTGTTCAGACAATACAAAGAAATAAAGAACCGATTTTCTACCAACTCAAATGCATCAATAAATTAGTAATCCTAATGACAATGGAACCTCTCTATACGGACACCCCTCTAATAAGGACACCAAGATACAGCCCTAACTTGGCCACTTAAATGTAGTCCAACCTCTGCAATAAGGCCACCTCTAAATCAGTGCCAAAGGTGTCCCGAAGAGAGATGATCCACTGTCCCTTGTCAAGGTCATGCATCACATTTTCTATCGTTTAATATTGTAGATTTTAACGAAACATGTTCTTGTTTATGACAATATGATGAATAACATTAACATCAGCCAATAGCTGGCATTGTTTACCGACATTAAATATCAAATATTTCAATAAATGAAAAACAGAATAAGTCCAAATTTTATTAAAAGCATTGATAAATATCGGCATGCCAAAACAATTGCGGCAAAAAATCTCCACCAGGGGTGCAAATCTAACAAACGCACACCCACATACGGCTAAAAATAATGATGTTTATGTGTACCTAACAATTATATCTTAATCAAAAATTCTGGATAATAATATGTTAGACTGATCCGTTAAAATTAATCAAAACTTTTTAATGTTTTGTACATAGGCAAGACCTCTTTCTCAATGTTTATCCTACGGTAGAGACATGAGACACAGGACAATGACTTTGGGGGGGACAGTGTTATCGCGGATCAAAATACTGCTGAAATCAGTTTTTAACCCTGTCAACCTCAGTACCAAGGGGTTAATCTTTTTTCCAATTCATAATTATAAATTCAGATAATCGATTTTTAGCTGAATGTCAATAAACACAGGATTAGAACAATATTTAGGGGCCGTATTGAAATGAGCACAATGTGACAAAACAATAGAACCACTTAATCAATTAAGACGTGAAATATTAATTAGGCATTTTAATATCTACTCATCAAGGGAAAGATGAGATCGAAATATTTCAAAGAAATCTTATAACCGATATTAGAAACGGATTCGCTTTTTCAAGGGGTTGAAATTTACCAATAAATTTATTTCAATTTTCATCGTAATGAACATTTTCAACAAATTTTCAGTCAAATAAGAATCAGATTCCAAATGATTCACACATCCATATTTGTTTGAACTTGAGCAGGCCGAGATTTTGACAGCGTCTACAGTACTCTGCACAATTGACCGACCTTCTGCGCAACGTATACGTAAGGTACGTGCATAAAGCTAGGTCAGTTGTGCTTCATAACTGTAGTTCCTGTATCCTGTATTCGACTCATTCCAGGTATCACTCTTTAATCAAAGAATATTCGAAGTTCACCAATCTTTTTTCTTAGAGACGGGGACAGCAGAGTACAGAATGATTTAAAGAGAAGTCATTGGCCCTTCCACCCATCTAGATGTCGGTCAAGGACCGTCCCTCGTCAGAAGCGAGGTCATTTCTTTTATTTCATGAGACAAAAGTGCTATTAAATTTATTGAATTCGTTGAATTCATTCTAAAATGGTGAGGCACAAAAACAAAACAGCAAATCCACAAAAAGCCTCCTTTGTGTCGAGAATAGGAGAAGGGGGAACGAAAAAAAGGGTAGGATATTGTAATAATATCCTAACGTGATCAGCATGATGGGAATATCTGTTCAATAATAGCGCATCAGCGATGAAGCCATTGTCTTTAGAACAGAACATTACTCAAATCAATAACAAACAGACAATATCGACGATAAACATTAGTGAGTGGGGTAATATTATGCCAGTAACGCCCCCAAGGCAACACACGACCTGCAAAAGTTTGTTTTCAAATCCATTTTCCCCGTGCCCTGTTTAAACAATAGATGAACATGCCCTGTTTAAACAATACATAAAGCGGGACCACAGAGGCCGACTGACAAGTTTTGTGAGGAGATGTGTAGATAATTTAAACAAATATTGTAATTGGATGCAACAGATTTGATGCTGACTAAAATATGTTTAGAGAAATTTGATCCCTGTTTGTTCAGCAGCAACAGGAAATTTCGTTACTATGGTAAACTGCTGTTTAGAATGGGAGAAAGGATCATGCAAATCTCATTTCTAGATGTTTCAGAGTTCTGGCTGGGATCAGCCGCAAAACAGGAAAAGGCCTCTGTTATGACACTCTGCTCAAAGAAGGACGTCCCTAGAACAAGATTTGTCGTATTATTCTCCTTATTCTTGTTCGAGGAACATTTATTTTGAATCACTCTGAATAACATCAGTCGCCATATTGACCTTGACCTCGATAACCAGGATATCATTTTGGTACTAGGCCTGAATATGTCTAGTGTGGGTGGTAAACTTAGCCAAAACAGAAACTATCAAAGTTGAAAATCAAATTATATACAGTACCATGAACTTAACGATTAGTATCCTATCCTCAACTCAGGAAAATCAGGACCAGTTAATCGATCAAGGGAACCAGGAGAGGGACTTTGGGCCCTTTGGAAGGAAGGAAAAGCAACATTTGATGCAGAGAGCTAGAACGGACAAAGGAAGCGGGAGATATTTCAGAAGCACAGCAAACGAGGAACATGCATAACTTTTCATCATGACATGGTGGCGCTGTGAGCAGTTGCACTGAAGATGTAAAACACAGAGCAAAATGTTGCATCATGTTGTCTTTGACGCAGTGCAAGATGGTGAGTTGTCGGGAAAAGGTACAACCGCTCACAGCGCCGCCCAGTGGCAGGTTCCTCACTGTTTGTACTTTATGTTTTGGATGGGTCTCTTGCAATCTTCGGCCATGTTTTGGACGGATCTCTTGCAATCTTCAGGCAATGTGGACCCCAAATGTTGCCACTCCCTCCTCTAAACTTTCAGGCGGCCCAAGTCACTCTCCATCGCAGGGGCATGCTTTTATTTTTCATAGCATTCACTTCTCTCTTAATCTACCAGGGCAGGCATTAAAGTTTACCCTCTAGAGCTGGCGATATACATTGTTGGCAGATGTTTGAGGGGTTGCCCACACGTGAGCACGTGCTGTCTCCAGCAGAGAAAACTGTGTATGTACTGCTCTTTCTAAGTTTTTTTGATGTTTTTTTATGAGCTGCATATGTTTTGATGAAGACCTGATCATAATGAAATGACAACCCCACATCTGCAGAAGAGGAGGGATGCGTGTTGACAAAGGCTGAATTGAACCTGTTCAGAAACCAAGTGGTCGGATCTCGGTTATTTGAAGTTGTTCAGACTGTGTTGATAGAATCAGAGCAGATGTTACAACAGATAATACCGGGTTGATGATCTGAGCATCGCCAAATTTCAAATGCGTATTACGCCAACTTTAGAGAGGTAAACTGTCTGGATATCATGCAAATATATGCATCAGTTAACCATGTCAAAGTACAACTATTTTTGATGTGCAGGAGGGGACATGGGAGGGACGAGGGAATTATAGGCCATCAACGTAAAAACCCTTTTTAAAATTTGCCACAAAATATTACTAAGGCTGCACCTTATGTCATAAATCCAACCAATTTAAATTCAGTCAATGTTCAACCCGTCTAAACTTTGTTTTATTCTCAACAAACATCTCAATTAGGACGGCGACAGCTCAAGTCGAGCCGAGAGTTTAATCATAAAAGTTTATGTTCTCATACCTTCCACGTGGCTTCATTCCGACGGAAATATGCAAATGTCGTTTGGAACCATTGGTAGATCTCATTTAACGTGAGTTGTCGATTTGGAGACTCGATGATGGCCTGGAACGAGAGGTGCGCAACATAAATTTGACGAACCAATCACAGCCCAGAACAGGCTGTTATTAACATGTTCAACCAACAGCTGGTGATCTGACGGTCGATTACACTGAGTATGGGAGGAGTCTGCATTGAACGTCAAACGTCAGCCACAAATTTGAAGAAGCTTTCCTGGTGTGGAAGGGGCGGAGTCTAATTAGCATAATGAGGCCATGAGTAGATCAGAATAAACACTTTGTTTATGTGCAGGTAACTAGGCCTACTGCTCTCAACACACAGGTGTACAGTGTACCAAGGGTAAAGAGTTGTTATGAAGGAATGGTGTGTGCACTGGTTTTTTACTGTGTCTGTATGCATCATACAGCAGAAATACATGTCAGATTCTGAACTTATTTCATCAGTCAAAACTTTCTGAAAATGTACCAAACCATGGCTTCTGATAATAAATGCACTTGGACATAAGTAAGTGTATAATAATGTATGAAATGGAGAATCCTTCATTAAAACTAAAACCTAATCAGAAATGCAACAATGAAACGAGCTTAAAAACATTTCCGACAAAACTATAGGGAGTAGAAGCGGGTATTGTTCTCGACATATTAACAATGTCAATACTACGTCTGCTCGCATTGACTCTCCCACTAAAGAAAGAACTCGTGTAAATGAGTGTGATTGTTCTTGCACGAAATAGACACACATCCAAGATAAACTTCAAATTCTCAAAGTTCAATAATTAAACATGACATGAATGCGAGGGGATTGATTTTGTAACATATTGATTTCAATCAGCATCAGATTCTCCGTACACAGGAATTCAATATGTTGATTCTCGTAAAGGATGACATCTGGGTATGCCGCAACGTGAGACAGAAAACTGACCAATCACATTCTAGATCATTCCAATACATTGAGGACGTCACGAGTGTTCGACTGCGCAGGCCTATAACTAGAGTATTGACACACAGCACTTGAGACAGTACTGAACATGTGCACGATATAAACGAACACGGTAATTAAAAAAGTTGTTGTTTTCCTGTCCACCGATCGTTACTCACCTGGCGAATCAGCGATGCGTATGTAAATGGCGGCCGTACATCTGTGCTTTTATAAAAGTCTCTATTTCTTTGAATTTCTGGAATAGAGGAATCTATACTCAAATAAAACCCATTTTCTGGCTAAAGCGTCGATGTGACTGATATTAGATATGGATCTGAGACCTCAGCGGTGACAGTCGCTGGGGTTTTCACTACACCATCCTGACATCAAGTCGCTGTTGCAATATTCCACGGGGGACAACTGACGTTCGAATCATCGAGCACAAAAAAACGGGCTAATGAAAGTGGAGTTATTGGATACATATTTACTCAGAGGCAATCAATAGATAATGCATTATGTTGGGTTTTTATGTCATCGGTAAACATACGAAGGATAAAAGTTTGAAATTTCACCTATGTTCGATTATTTAAAGTAATCTAGAGTTACTAACAAAACTATTTGCTTTGTTTCTGATTATATATCAATACAAAAACAACAAAAATTATGTTTATTTTTCCGTCAGCAACATAAACAAACCAAAACAAAAACAAACATTGCAAATTTCCCATAAAATCTGAACTAAATTCATATTCCATTGTTTTGAGAAAAAATACACTTATCAATTTGTAAATGTCGCTGTCAACATACATTTACCGTCATTTTCAGTGGTTTATTGTGTAGAATGTACTGATACTTTTGTTCTAGATCACAGAATCCAGAAGATTTTAACAAGATAAATGCCAGTCTATAAGTAAACTTCTTGTTTTACCAGTTTTAAAATGCATTATTGAATGAAAGGCATTTCTGCCAAACGAACGGGGCTCACCTAAAAACAATGTCTCTTGGCAAATACCAATAACTATTGTACTTCTAAGAATATTATTTATAGTATCTGCTGAATCTTCTAAGAGATTAACTAATGTCTAGAACAACCCCCGGTTTTAATGCCAACCCTCCTGAACAGTCCTGCAAGCCGTTAACCCTTTAGGCCCGAGACTTTTTTTACATATGTTTTGTGAACCAGAGGTATTTAGCAAATATCTTGTAATTCATAGATGCGATGTTTACTATCAACCAAAACCCTAGAACGGCCGCAGACAGCCGCTAACAAAATCAAACACCGGCCTACACAGTGTCAGGGTCATCATATGGCTGAAAATATAGGACGTCAGCGGCCATCGTGGATGACGTCGTTGCATGCATTTCTTCTCTATGATGTCAAATTTCGTGACATCTTAGGACCGCTAACTAGTGGCGGCCTCTAACGGCAGTAAAGTCTCCCATTTTCCAATATATTACTCAGAGAAAGGTCAAGGTCACAAACTCACCTGCTGATATCGGAAGATTACACTTGTCTGATACTCGCCGCCTGATTGGTCCAGCCATGCTGTTAGACGACGACAGACTATTAGTGGGATCTCGTGGCTCAGGGGGTGATGAGGTTGGCGTTGACGTCATGGATGACATCATCATTGGCTGTGCGGCAGATGAGATGATTGGCTTGACCAGGTTGACGGGGGAGGGTGCAGACACGGGCGGGTCGTCTCTTTCACGTTCCCGCTCCCGTTCCCTGGGTTTTGGAGGCGGAATGACTGGGCTGGGGGACATGTGCTGGAAAGAGGAGCAGACTATCAAATCTAGTCTCTGGCATCTTGAAATATCAAGGCCTCCAATTCACTTCAGACTACGCTCCACTAGGTGCCAGGTCAAGTAGATGCAGCGGACCAAGTGGTGAAAAGTGACACATCTCCACATACTACTGCTTATTCCGCACGCACACTCAGGGCACTTTCTTTCTTTTTTTTTAAAATATTATTTCAGGAGTGCAGGTACCCACTTAGGGCATTATAGCTACTCATCAAACAATACTGGGCGATATTAACGATATGTAGGAGGAAACCGGAGACCCCGGAGGAAACCTACGATGTCGAGGAGAGATCGCCCTCTCTACCACATAAAGCCCTCTCTACCACTGAAGGCCTAGGACCCAAGGGATTTCAACCCTCGGTTGTTTAAAATGAACTTGGGTGTAACAACTCTTGTCCAAGAGAGCAGTTATTATAACATGACTTCAAGGACTGGCATTTGATGCCTTATGCGAGGGTCCGTGGGTTCAAGTCCGGTAGGAAGCTATGTCATTCACCTTAGAAACTTGTCATTATTTCATGCATTTCACGGACTTACATTGTCTTGTTTAGGCTCCTGATTGTGAGGTTTCATGTGTAGATGATGCATCATTGCCTGGAGTCTTTCTCTCTCTTTGTTCAACTGTAAGATACAACGGGAAAAACTCCATAAACACATTTGGAAGTTGGTGCAAAATTGTACAGTCATCTCTGAATTTCGCAAATTTTCGACCCCACCCGGGGTCTTCCTCAGGCACTTTCTAGTACAGATCCCACAAGTGAATGACAATTGCCATTCACTTGTGGGATCTCTACTAGAAAGTGCCTGAGGAAGACCCCGGGTGGGGTCGAAAATTTGCGAAATTCGGAGATGACTTAACTTTTACTATCATTTTGTGTGTCGTTTTTTGTGCTCTATGTTGGATATCACATGCAAAATTGTACAATATATAACGAACACCCGTGGATGCTGGGCGAGTGTCAGGAAATGAAACCAACGATCTTGGTGTCACAGAGCAGCAAGGGTACTGCAGGTTACACAACACTCAGGGCACTGCAGGGGGTATTAATTCGTGATTCCACCCCCCACAATCACCCCTCCTGTCTTCACATGATTCTAGGTGTGTTGTAGTTTCTAGAATATCCCACTGATGAATGTTCGGTCAGGGTTCAGGGACGGATCCACGATTTCGGAAAAGAGGGTGCGCACTATGCTGGAAACATTGAAATCAGCGGTGAATTTCAATGATTTGCTCCAAATTTCATAATTTCCCGGTCAATTTTACCGATTTGTTGGCCGAAAGGGGTGGGTGCGTGACGGGGTGCCCCCTGGATCTGCACCTGGGGTTGACAGACCTCCCTGGGTTCTGCTGATTGAGTCTGGAATGATCTCCAGTGGAAGCAGAATATGAGATTTTTGCCACCACTGCCCACGTGTTGGCCCTTCTGAGTTTTGAGCATCTTCATAAAGTGACAACCAAAGGACTCAAAGAACAACCAGAAAGCTCTAGACGCGTGCTGCCCCCTGCGGGTCATGAACCAGAAAGCTCTAGATGCGTGCTGCCCCCAGCGGGTCATGAACCATAAAGCTCTGGATGCGTGCTGCCCCCTGCGGGTCATGAACCAGAAAGCTCTAGACGCGCGCTGCCCCCTGCGGGTCATGAACCAATCTATAAACCTTCACAGAGAGTTGGTAATTTTGTTTACTTTACTGCTTTTAGCACAAAATTTATGGATATTTCCTCACAAATATCAAAACTTTTGTCTCAACTCAAATGTTAACTGAATTTGGCATTTGAACCAAACAACATACAATGTACATGTTATGATGTATGTATGTATCATATATCTAACATCCATTTTTTTCAAATAAGCTGCGTTCTAAACACGACATTGTCCTCGCCACAGCAGGAAACCGTTACCCGATCTCCACAAACACATTACCGTATACAGGTTCATTCACCACTTTCTGGTCTTTTTGTGTTGTTTTTCAAATTTAACGGCATAATGATGTAATATGAGTCTTTTGTTTGTGAATAAAGTATTATAGCAAATACATGGGCTGAGAGTGAAGTACGTTAACAGGGCCTGACACGTCACTGTTGATAGTCACTCCAATTTCATAGCGTTGAAGTTCAGAAGCGAGTCAGACTCCACAGGTGTAGTGGGTTTGTCTCTCACTTGTTACCAGATGGTCTGAGGTTCAAATCTCACTCTTGATGTAACGGAATATGTCTCTGCAGTCATCTGGTTGTCTTATTTACAACTTAACCCTTTCGTTACTGGCATGTATGGTCACCAGCTTACGGAGGCCCATATTTTCAAAACTGTTTTATCCGTAAACTGTTTTAACAAAAATCTGTTCAAATTTAATCCTTCCATTATACAGGACCCAGTGACCGGGTCCCACGTAAATTTCGTGGGGGTTTGGATGACCCGGTGACCGGGTCCCACGTAACAAAAGGGTTAAGACCGAGCCTAGTTTGAAGTTTCTAGAAGTGCTAATTGGTTCTCCCACTAAGTTGACAAACCCACCCACACAAATTATCATCCAAAGTTTACTTTTGTAAGAGGTTAGCGAAATTGAAATTTCTAGAAATCTCCCACATAAAATGCCATTTTTTAGCGCACACCTGCAAAAAGGGTCAGCAAGTCACACTACCAACTCCTGATGGCAAAGGTGTAGTAATAGAATTCAGAGTTTTGTTTGATTGATTGTTACAAATTGTTTATATTTCTGTTCGAACATCTTGTCCCCATATTAGCTGTATGAACATTGTAAATACGGGGTACGTCTCAACTATCAAACCTTTAGCTGAAAATGGCCATTTCGTTTTTTATTTTGTTCTGTTTTTCTTTTTTGCACCTGGGTGTGGTAGTGGTCACATTCCCTTTGTATAAAGAAACCTCTGTAGAGGACGAGGATATGAGTAGAGTCTGCTCACTCTCGTCCTCATTATCTATTTGTTTAGATAATAAACCAATATATATGTAAAACAAGAATTGAGAAGACGGAATCAGGCCAAACTAATGAAGACCTCCGATGGGTTTTCCCACTGAGAGAGAGAGGACCAATAGACGATATCACTCCAAAAGAGCGCAGCACCTGATGGGTCAGCGTCACGACGTCCCGCACGTCATGTCATGATGTCTTGAGGTGAGACGAAAAAAAATCGGATTGTTTCACGACGTCATGATCGCTGAAACAACCGGATTTTTTTTTCAAGTCGCGTCCGGCGTTCAGAAATGATGTACGGGACGTCATGACGCTGACCCCGTCAAGTGCTGTGCTCTTTTGGAGTGATAGACTCTATTCAATATGAATCCGCGGCCGTTTTTTCAGACATTTTGTGATCAACCTATGAAATGTTTTTCCTTGATTGTGAGAGAGATAAGTGCCACCATCCACCGTAATAAACCTCAAGTTCAATGCTTGAAAGAGAAGAGCTCCCAGACACGACACAAGTTCATTGAGAAAGACAAGAAAGGCAATCCCCACAGGGGTTGACAATACAGCACCAACAGCTACAGGATAAAGGTTTTGATGTTAATGTAAACACAATTTGTTAGAACCAATTTTGTAATTCTGAATATGATACGTTTATATTTGTCTTTCATCCTCTAATTCCTACTTCACACTGCATCCAAATAATGCGTACTATTTGCATATAAGAGTAGCAGCCATTGTTTTGTGACGGACGCGCCAATCAGGCCTCGGGCAAAACAAATGCAATCGAGATAATGACGGGTTACAATTACTGTGGGTATTGGATGCGCTCAATCAAAGATACGTATGTTGTTTTGTAAAGGTTTACAGCCAGCTTGGGGTCTCCGTCATTCCCACACCTGCTTCATAAGATAGGATGCTGCCAAACGAAATGTTTTTGAAATGATGGCAGTAACACTGGTAAACTGTGGGTGACCAAGAACCAGGACATCAAGTAAATACAATGAAAGCAGTTGCGAGGAAGAACACATGTATGTTCAAACAAGATGATCTCGTTCACAACTTTTCAATGAAGTATTTTTTACAATTAAAATTGCTCATGGCTTGTTTCTTTAATTAAAACGACAATATTAAAGTTTTATTTTGTTCTACGTAAAAATCAATATATGACAGGTTGCCATGGTAACTGGCATTTAAATTTGTTTATCATTGTCAGAAGACGACATGGAAGGTACAAGTTCATGAATCTGGAGAAAAATTCAAAGGCCGAGCAAACAGAAACAAGTCAAAAGTGAAACCCATCCATAGCTGACAAAATTGGTAATTATTCTCGAAAGGTACTTGAAATTTCCGAAGCACCAGATCGTAACAAGTTCGATCGCTGCTGGAGCCAGAACACCAGACTGATCATTGACGGCAGAGGTCTGGCGCCATCTTACCATCTATTGATGTGTTTGTGAAATTGGAGACTCTAAACCCTTCCCTATCAACACATACTTGAGCAGTTTGTGGTGCTACAATTATTGTGAAATTATAAGCCAATAACCAACACTGAACGTTCAAGTGCTCATAAGGGGTTTGAGAGCAGCCCAGGTGAAATATGATACTCTCCCGAATCTGTTTTATGAAAATGATTGCCTGAACGACTTCAAATAAGTGATTTTATTGTCAAAAGGTGGCAGCACTCCTCTCGTTGTCCAGGCCCACACCCAGGTTTGTACGAATGTGGTGAACTTCGCAGTAGGATCGTAAGGGTAAAGAAGGAGGCCAAAAGGAGCAGGGCCTACCTGAATTTCAAGCTGCGACACCACCTGCATCTGTACACGAGCTTGTGCTGTACTCCGGTCGTCCAGGGTGTGCTCTTTGTTTAAGTGCCTGGAATGGGGACATAGAAGTGTGATACAAACAAGAGAAGTGAGCGGCGTGGTGTCAATGTTTTATGAATTCGTAACTGTGTCATGAACCAACATCTCAAAATAGAGATTGAACTCTTGAATACTTGTCTTATTATTATCTCCATTCAATAGACCGTCCTCAGATTGACGTAACGACAAAGATCTGCGCACTTCTCCACTTAAATTTCAACCATAATGTCAGTCTGAAACCGAATGACGTAACGCAGACAAAGTCAACCATGGCTGAATCATGCATTTCAGATCAAGTTCCGGTTGAGATTTCGTTGGAAGTGCACAGATCTGCGAATTTGAAAATCGTCTACAGCACTGGTCAGTAGGTTTGTGTCTCCAAGCAAGAAAAAGAACCGCGTTTTTGACCAAGAGCTTTGTTCAGAGGGGAGAGGGACCATAACTTGTCCGTATCTGGGATCCAACCTGGGACCTGTTAATGATAAGCATGAATAATGGGCGCTAGGCCAAAATGACCAGCACGGAATCGAGATTTTCTTACTTCATAAAGTCAGCATAATCATCACATGGGGTATCACATCCTGGCCACTTGCACACCCCGTGGCCGTACAGCACATTCTGAGTGGAAGCACTATTCTCTGTTTTTAACAGCTGGATGGAGCCGGATTGCCCTAATAAACCTGGAACAATACGGTGATAATCAGGCAACAGATATACATGTCGGTTACAATGAAGCACCTGGTAACATCTCGACATGTCCTAGCAGCTGGCATCCCCAACCACTTCATATTGCCGGCACCTCTCGTTCTATCAAACAGATGTGGTGGAGGCGTCTCACAGCTTGCGTTCAGGCCCACTTGACAACCGAAAATTTCAAAACTTCAAGAATCTGCACCCAAATGTGAAACTTGCAGTTCAATGTACCGGTAGGAGGAAACCAGAGCACTTCAGGAGAACTTGCTTTATCAGATCCAATTTTCATTTCTATTATCAGCGGCGGATCCACGATTTCGGAAAAGAGGGGGCGCACTGTGCTAGAAACATTGAAATCTGCGGTGAACTTCAATGATTTGCTCCAAATTTTAGAATTTCACAGTAAATTTTACAGATTTGTTGGCCGAAAGGGGGGGGGGCGTGCACCGGGTGTGCCCCCCAGATCCGCAACTGATTATACAAGCAAGACAAGGGTGTACCTAATTTGACACCACAACCTCAAAAGTTGAAGAGAGCTTTCGTGTTTATTCACATGAACTACAGAATACTGTAAGTGCTAAAGCGGTCGATATTTTATTAAAGACATAAATCCCTGACGTCCATACCTGGCATCATATAACCATCCATCACACCGTTTAAAGTAGGGAGCAATGTCGGGCCGCCTAACGTAAAACCATTGGTGCCGTTATTTTTAACAGCGTTTTCATCTCCACCCGTTTGAGAAGCGACCTCTTTCCACAGTTGTTGTAACTCCAGAGGAGTCATCCCTGAAAGTGGCAAACCTAAGAAAAGTCAGCATCAGCAACAACTAGCGTTGTAACTCCAGAGGAGTCATCCCTGCAAGTGGCAAACCTAAGAAAAGTCAGCATCAGCAACAACTAGGGTATACAATGAGGAAGAAGGTATGCAAAGCATTACTCCAACTCCCTCAAGTCAAAAGTTAACTCCCTGATGAAGCCAAACAGTAGTAACCCTCACCTCAGCAGGGCCTCAACCTGGTGGAGGCCTAGGTTGTGGCAGCGATAGCGATAGCGATGTTGCCATGTCAATCCCTACCCCACACTCAGCAGGGATGTATCCCAAAGTGCGGCAACCCTAACCCACCCCCACACCCTGAAAGTCCCTACCCCAGACTCAGCAGATACTCACCTTGATGAATCCCAAACTGCGGCAGCCCTAACCCCTGACTGAGTAGATACTGTCTCTGCTGTAGCTGTAATTGTTGAACCAGTTGCTGCTGCTGGATGGCCAGCTGTTGTAGCTGTGTCTGGATTTGTTTGGAGTTCTGTTTCTTGTCAGCAGCAGCCTGCTGCATCAGCTGTGACTGCTGCAGCATGTTCAGCTGTAGCTGTTCGTTCATGTGTTGTATAAGCTGCTCTTGGAGTTTCTGATGTCCAGTCTGAAACATCGACGGAGAAATTTATAGGAACCATCGGGCAATTCAGAAATCATAGAAAGATTCATTCCAGGAATGGCTGCTACAAAACAGGCTGCTAAATGGCCTGCCGTAACTGCTGAAGCAGTTAGGGGATTCACTTACCTAGAGTCTTTAAGAACACCGACTGCTGCTACTGGCCTGCCATAGCTGCTGAGGTGATTGGGAGAAACACTTGCCTGTAAGTACACAGACTGCTACCTGGCCTGCCATAACTGCTGAGGTGATTGGGGGAAACACTTACCTGTTGTAAGAACACAGACTGCTACCTGGCCTGCCATAGCTGCTGCAGGTGACTGGGGGATACACTTACCTGTTGTAAGAACACAGACTGCTGCTGCATGGCCTGCTGAAGCTGCTGCAGGTGATTGGGGGATACACTTACCTGTTGTAAGAACACGGACTGCTACCTGGCCTGCCATAACTGCTGAGGTGGTTGGGGGATGCACTTACCTGTTGTAAGAACACAGACTGCTGCTGCATGGCCTGCTGAAGCTGCTGAGGTGATGGGATATGTTGCTGGAGAAGTTGCTGCATCGGCTGAGGAATAAGTCCTGGTTGTTGTTGCATTAACAGCAGTGGAGACTGAGGGAAGTCCGTCATTGTTTTACTTTTTCGTTTTGCTTTTACCGCTGAACCATTCTGGAGAAGAGGTATACAGGTTATCAATGAGGAACGTGCAAAACTACCACTATTGGGAGGCGGTGTGAGCGTTGCTTTCTGATTTGACGTCTTTCGTACAACCGCTACTGGGAGGCACTGTGAGCAGTTGTCTCTTTCTCCGTCTCATCCGTGTTACACCGCATCAAGGACATCTTGACTTTGCTCTGTTTTTGACATCTTCGGTACAACTGCTCACAGCACCGCCTTGTTGGGATAAAAGGTTATGCGGGTTCCTCATCAGAACATTGCTTCCTGTACGGAAAACTTACAAGTTGTTCATGCAGCAGAACTTTGCCCCTTTGTCTATGAAACCAGAAGGAAAAGAGATGGCAGAAAGTTTACAGCAGACAGCAGAAGAAAACATTTCACCGTACCTGTGTAACAGGATGTATATCCCCATTTTCAGATGTATGATCCCCGTTCGGTGTCGGACTGCGGGTCTCGTGACTTGAATTCGTTGACAGATTCATAGCTTTCTCTTGTTCTGTACTTCCATGGTCCATAAGTCCATTCTCCTGCAACGAAAAAAGGGGTCGCATTGATAGGAAGGGTTCAAAACCATGGGCAGAGGTGAATAAACTGAGAGGAATAAGTTATATGGCACCCTCTCAGTTGTAAGGACTCAGGGAGAAACGGGACACACATCTCTCTGGAGAGAGGATTCTCTGCCGATCTTAACTGGACACGGAGTTCTAGCAAATTGAACTTCATTTGTTGACTTGTTAATGCTACATGTAAAACTGGACCGGGTAAAAATGTCACTGCATCACACAGTCAAGTACCATACACAGCTGATCTAAAATTTGTAGGAAAATATCCACATTAAATCATTTATTAGATTCCTATTTAGACCTCCTGGGAAACACGATAGTCATTAGAAAGATACATCTTCATCACCGGACAATATATACTGGTTTGTCAACTTACATCTCTGGTGGATTTCCGAATGACCAGGACACAAAATTTTGATTCCCTCCACATTTTCAGTACCATCTAGCAGCTGATAAACTATTAAACTCATAGCAGTATTCTTCTTCAAAATACAATTTCTCAATGCGTGTTTGGCTAGTTTGGGGTTTGGGAAGGCTAGGAAAGAATGATTAGGGTTAGGGCTAGGGTTAGAAAGGTTTTGATTTGGGTCAGCATCCACTAAGTTTGCATACATATATAGACCTATATTTGACGAATGACGCCAAGAAGTTTTCACTCGCTGGCAGCGATGGCTGGTTAGCTCAGGTGGTGGAACGCTTGCCTACTGATCACAGGGTTGTGAGTTCGAATCCCAGTCTCAACAGCAGTTTTTCCATTCCTCACATTTCTTCTTTTTTTTTATTTTAGAGAAAAACTTTCCTGAGTCCAAAATGTAGTGGGAATAAAAACTTTGTGACCAGGAGAGCCTCAACATAGCAAAGGTTGTTCACTCCTGCATGACTGCATTTCTGCAAAGGGTGGCCAAGGTCAAAGAATCAAAGTCCTTTTCATCATTTTTTGATCGAGGGAAGTTTCAAGTCTTTATCTTCACTTCCTTTCATTCTCTTTCAAACACTGAGAGCTTTTTTTATTAATTTACATAATCAGTTGAACATTTCTGTATGACAGATGCCTGTCTCTCTTCCTTTGAATACTCATCATATAAACACAACTAATAATGACACTTTTGAAGAGTTTTTCTCCGTTTTCAAATATAACATTTAAGTTTGCAAAACAAACCCGCATTCAGAAAAATAATAATCTACTTTAACTGTAATATGACACGGCCAATTTGAATGGAGCCAAATGAATGGACCAAAAAGACTTATGTCAACAGTTCCATCTCCTAGTCTATTTGTACGCCTCTAACAAACAATGCATAGATGCACACATACCCTGTGTGTGTTTGTACGGCAAACAAGAGAAAAGTAAGTGTATTATAAACACCAACAAAGGGTTAGAGCTATTGTCATTGACAAAGGAATGGACACGGGGATCTGTGCTCATCATTGGAGGCGGTGGATACAGATATAGTGATGACCTCGATAGGAAAGGATCGCTTAACGATGGTGGTCCATCTTCATAAACAATGTTTGGAGGAATCTTGACCCCCACATTCAAGCGACATCACAAGAATGATGTCTAAAATGGTGCATTTATCTACCAGGAAATTTTGAGTGAAAATTGAAAGGCTATGTTTGCCAGGATTGCATTGAATATGACCTAGATATAGAAATGGTGTGAAAATCACTGTTTTAAGAATATGATAGACACAAAATATGTGAACAATACTGTTTTATGAGACCATGGTAGACACAAAATGGTGTGAACGATACTGTGTTAAGACCATGATAGACACAAAATATGTGAACAATACTGTTTTATAAGACCTTGATACATGCAAAATATGTGAACAGTGCTGTTTTATAAGACTATGACAGACAAAAAATCTGTGAACAGTACTGCTTTAAGACTATGATAAATACAAAATGGTGTGAACAA
The DNA here is from genome assembly GCA_002633025.1 of Notospermus geniculatus. Taxonomy (NCBI): domain Eukaryota; kingdom Metazoa; phylum Nemertea; class Pilidiophora; order Heteronemertea; family Lineidae; genus Notospermus; species Notospermus geniculatus. Next base: position 22,370 of record NMRB01003024.1, read on the forward strand.
CATTGTTTTAAGACCATGATCGACACAAAATGTGAACAATTCTGTTTATACAAGACAGTGATAGACACAAAATGTGCAAACAATACTGTCTTGAGGTTACGATAATGGTGTGGATACTGTTTAAATCCATGATGGACACAAAAAGTTTGAACAATTCTGTTTTATAAGATTGTGATAGGTACGAAATCTGTGAACAATACTGTTTTAAGACCATGATAGTCACAGAATGTGTGAACAATACTGTTTTAAGATAATGACATCCAAATGGTGTGAACAGTATTGTTCTAAGACAACACATTAACAATTCTAATGACAAGCTCATGTTTTAGGAGAGAATACCTGGCTGCATCTTGGAATATTGATTCTGATTTGTTTGTCTATTGCATCATTCTCACAAGCAGACAAATCATCAACAAGTTAATGTCTTTGTGAGACGGTTTACCAAGAACTCGAGGAGTTCTGTGAAGCAACATGACTCTATTCATTTTTCTGATAAACATAAATATGTTTATCAAATAGATCAAAAGAACTTTCAAAAAGTTTAGTTATGAACTTAATTTGTAAGTTCTCTACACGAAAGCAAATCATCATATCTGCAAGGTTAACTTTAATTTGCTCTGTGAAGAGAACTCAGAAATGTCCTTTTTCAAATGTTTGGAAAAATTTCAAGCTTATTATATTTATTCCGTGTAAAGAGATGGTTCGCTTTTTTTTAACTCACAAAGATGGGCACAATTCGCAGAAGCAGTGCATTTTGGGGATCCTCAAACAAAAATATCAGACTAACAGCCCAAAACCTGCAAGCTAAAAAGAAACTACTGAGAGAAGCTAGACATTTTCTTTTTTGTTGGAAATCTCATTTTTGGCCTCTCCCCTGATCACGATCATAAACAAGATGGAGAAGCCATTATCAAGCAAGTAAGACAAGCTGATTTGAATATATTAACATATCTACCCTATTCTGTGTCTGAGGTGGTGAAGTTCGTATATCAAAAATCGTGGTAAACTTTTCTTTTGGTTTCTCTTCCGGCGAGTATTTCTGCGGTGACGGTGACCGTCGATGTTTCGTGTCATAATTCGGCGACGCATAACCCGCCGCGAATGTCGCAGTTACTCTCGGTCCACCTTTATCAGTGAAGTCCGCCGTTGCCGTCATACGCGGTCCGCTACTTCCGCTACTTCCACCATCCTTCTCCTCAGAATGTCTCCGATTAAATATATTTTCCCGACCGAGATTCTTATCAAACAGCATGCTCTGATAGATTTTCTTCATCTGAATTTCAATCGGTGACGAACTCATCCGTTGAAAAGTCCTCGGTCCAGACCCAGTATGAGTGGACTCGGGGCCATGAGTCCTGGGATGTGATGCCGGTTCCTCTGGTGGAACTCGGAACGAGAAATGATGCCCCTCGCAGTTTCCCGGTCGCACATTTTCAAAACATCCACCAGCGATATGCGTTATATTGATACGCCGATGATCAGGTCCAAAAACATGATATCCCCATCTCTTAGGAAACTTTGGATAACTATATTCCGTAAACTTTGGCTCCTGCATTTTGTCGACGAACGGAAAGGCCTAGTCCAGGATGGTAATTTTAACTGACGAAAATCAAATGGCAAAAGATCAATACTAAAGCCAGCTGTTTTAAGGCATGAGTATGCTAGCAGCGCCGAATAACAAATCTTCCATCCACTCTCTCTGACGGGATATTCCATTTAAATGAAGGGGAAAGGTTGCCAGGCGCTCACTCAGCGCTGACGTCTCATTGGTGGCGAAACAAAAGCGGCCGTGTGTTTATCGCCTGTGGGGGAACTGATAATATATTTGAGAAATGCCCACAGGGCTTTACAAGTGCAGCAAACATACGCGAAACATCTCAATCAACATATGAAAAAGAGAGATGAGGTGTCAAAGCGTGAAAATTTAGGTTATCTTGTCGTATGTCAGAAAATATTCCTCAAAATGGGCTCTTATTAGTTTGATCATAAATATCATATTTATGTTTTCATTCAATATCAGATCACGTGACCTGCATGAAAGAAAAGAGCACTTATATGTAACGCTGCAAAACAATTCCCCCCCCCCAAGCAAACACCCACTGCTAGAGCTATCACCATGTCCACCCCACACATCGGGGGGGGGGGGGGGGGGGGNGTTGGGAGCAGGAAACAGGATGGTTTGAAAGACAGTTATGTAGTCAGATCACCACATGTTATTCTCACCCTGCACCCTTTTTCAAGTGTCATCTAGCAGTTTCTAGTACACTTTTTGTTGGGCTTGATACTTGATGCTTGATACAGGGGTCGGACTGCTGTTTCCTCCTGCTTCCAATGTCATCCTCATTACATCCAGCTTAGACTGGTTCCCTTCTTTGTTGCTACTCTCCCGTGGCGCTGGCTGTTGTGGAACGGACAACAGTGCCGTGGGGGTGGAGCAGCAAAGACGGGGAACCAGTCTAAGGTACGTATGCACGGGTCGGACTTTAGCCTAAAGTGTAGCTTAAGTTAGACTTTCTCTTTGCTTGAGCAGTGAGAAAAATCCGACTTTAATGAAAGTGTGGCTGAAGTCCGACCCGTGCATACGGCCCTAAAGCCATCTCTAGATGTTGTACCAGCAATACAAATTTAGTACCACAACTGATAACTATCTCTAAAGCAGAAACCTTTCATAACAAAACTTTCATTTCATTATTTCCTGCCAGAGAACTGCACAAACATCAGGTAAATGACGGCTAGTTTTTGTTTATTATCTTCAAGGGCTGCTATCAAATTCATCCAAACCATTTCCTAAAACTCCATTAGAGCTTTTAAACAACACAAAATCAACAAAAAGTTCCAACTCTACCAGAGCTTTATCAATAATTCACAATTGTTGTTCAAAGTAAAAGTTATTATTTACATCATGTTTAGAAAAACATCCTTTATGCCGCATCGCAACAACGATTTTCCACAAAAAAAACGTGCATACCTCTAAACAAACCAACATCCAGTTATTTAGCATCATCAAATATGGATGAGAAAACCCACAAAACACACAATAATAATCATATCATTGCTTACATGAATGTGCTTAATGTTGATTTTTTTACAGATAAATATTTGTTATAGTCTCAATTTGAGATAAGCTCCAATAATTTCACGCCCAATGCACATTTTGATTCAGAAATGATGATATGAAATCAGATAAATCTGAATTTGACCTTTGTTTGTCCTTGACACTACAAAGGTCATCGACCTCAAGGCTGACCCTCAAAACAAAACAGCTGGATTTCATCATAATACTCCTCATAATACTCTCTCGCAGGCCTCAAGATTGAAAGATAGGGCATAAAATCTCTTTGGGCCTGTTACAGTTCATTCACCAATACCCTCTGATCAACATAGCACATCTAGCAGGGCCTAATCGTGATATTTTTGATAATTTACGCAATCAAGTACATTTACTACAAATGAAGCCATTTGATATGACGTCCATAAGACAATTCAGTAAATTCCAATGAAATCTTTCCACAATAAAAGATATTTTATCGAGAACATTCCTCAAATTGCCGTTAAAAACCATCGGAGTTGACAATGAAGATAAAAACTAAAACATAGAAAATATTATCGATAAACCTAGAGCTAACCTATTGTAGACAGCAAACAATGCAAATTCCCCGCCATCTAAATTAAATAAATGAGAAGACAAAAGGCCACCAATACTCTTAACGATTTAATATGCCAAGCTGGGAGGCAGAAAAAGCATCTCGGAAGAGAGCAGCAGGACAGACTACTAGAGACCTCTAGGAAAGGAAAATGGAACTACCATGCCATAATAGTTACAGATTCTTACACCAGCTGTCTCTAGCTGTCAGGCAGTGTTGGATTGAATTGAATTGAATTGGCCTACTGCAACACCTTTGAACACCCCCAAAAATTTGTACCC
>NMRB01003025.1:768-14377 GCA_002633025.1 Notospermus geniculatus
CCTATGCTAGCTACGGACCTGCTGGAGCACCTTCAGGGTGCAAAGATAAGACATTACATGCATACAGAGATCATCATCTCTGCCCCTGCCGAAAAATAGCATATATTCAGCATACCTGGAGCATATCTAGAGCACATAGAGCATAACAGCAGCACATGTTCAGCATATGCTCCATCCGTGCTGCATTTTGGAAGCAGCACACGTTGAGCACACTCCAATGCCAAATGCCATACTGGGATGTAATTGGTTCCCTCAAGATGAGGAATGACTGGGTATACAGAATCAGATGTCCAGGCATTGTCAGGAGGCTAAATTATTAAGCTGAACTTAATGGATATAAACCCCAAGCGGCAGAGGTAGAAATTACGAACAGCCACAAGACACTTCCAAACTACCTCTCACTAAACGATACACCCTCTCGGACGGTCACAGTTGGTTTCACTTGCCACCACGCTCTTGAACAGTAAAGATCTCAGCACAGCTGCCAAATGAGAAAAAACGAAAAATACTGTGATGGCACCGAGATTCGAACCCACAACCCTCTGATCATTCGCCAACCTCTTTCTGTACGCGCCACGAAGACTGCTTGCTTGCATGACGACAATTCCGATCGCTTTATTTCCTTGTGGAGATCTTCAAAACCACAGCGCCTTAGATCGGCGTCGTCGTATGCAAGTAGTCACATTGTGGTGCAAATAGAAGGAGGTTGGCGAATCGATCAGAGGGTTGTGGGTTTATATCTATTTAAGTTCAGCTTTATAAAATATGACTTGTATAGGCCTGTTTGCTGCATGCATCTTTGTTTTTTGGGAAGTCGGATGACATTTAATACTCCTTTCAGAAATTTCATTTAGAAAATGCCCCCGAGTAGACTTTACACAACATAGTGCACGGCATTTTTCAAAGTGGCCACTAGTGGGTCCTACTCCTACACAAGCTGCGATTTTGTGAAAGAATTTTTTCATTTTGAATTTAATGGGAAATAAAACCTGTGATGCCAGTTGCGATGAAAATTTGATGGAATTTTAGTAAAAACGGTGTTGAAATTGGTTGAGTGTTTTAAAGCCTTAGGTTAAAAACCTGATGCACTTTAAGGAAGTGCATGAAGCAGAGAGCAGAGTTCTCCACTAGTGTAACAGAATGGGCGCGGCGCCTGTTCTAAAACACAGGATTGATCTCAGCGCCTGGTCTAAAAATCCGCCGCCCGGTCAAAAAAAATTGCCGCCCGGCCAAAATTATTCACTTAAAATACGCTGAGAGGTTTTGCAAGCACCGACAGGAGCTAGATATGCGTTCCGAAATGCTGGGAAATCGCATTTCAGGGCTTCTAGATCTCGAATTTTTCTGGGCAAGGCCCCTGGACGGCCTGCAGCGGCTTCCAATATCAGTGACCTTGTGAGTCGTCACCAGCTCCTGGTCTGTATCAAACCTTGTGGAGAACCCTGAGAGGTAGATTTGTGACTTTCCTGTATTGGATCCGATTGGAACTGATAGGTATTTACAGTACAGGTCACAATTGACGTCCCTAAATTCGTGCAAGTTACACGAATTCTGCATGCAACTTACACGAGCTACATGTATGTTACGCATAAAGTTTCGCGTAACTCAGGGTTTTGTATCTGTGTAACCTGCACGCAACATGCATATTTCATGGCGCGCAACTTGCATGACTTGCATGTCGTCCCTCCTTACTTATGCATATGTTACATGTTGGTGAAATTTAAGGCAGCATTACATGCTTATAATTCCTGTAAGTTACGTGTATGTTGTGCGAAACTTACCGGTACGCACAACTTATGTGGTGATATCTGTGCAACCAAGACGTTACGTGCGTGTAAACTTACATGCAACAACAGCACAAGTTACGCTAAATGCAAGGCCGTTGGTATGTCAAGACTGGCCTCTACTGATATGGCCTCTACTGATATGGTTCCTTGAACTTTATATGGTGGATCAGTTTTGGGGGTTTTCTCTAATTATTTCCCCCTTTATGTTTGCTTCATTGGTATTATGAAAAACAACATGTAGGAAATACGTGTATACTTAATCGTTGCGGTTAATGCGTGAAAGGTTTGTTTCTTCCAGTCAGTCACAAACGTTGACCTTGATTTTGGCCTTGAAATGCCTTAAAGAGGCCACATATTTGCTGACTGAAAAGCTGCAGGAACCATCATATAAGTTCACAAATTGCAGCATATCATAAAAATTCCTTGCTTTCTTCAAAAATTGAAGCCCATCATTGAATTGCCTTTTAAGAAACCTTTAAGATTTACACGCATTCTCAAGAGATGCCTTGATAATAAGGACAAGAATCCACTTTCTATGGGATTTACTCTTAATTGCTTCCCCATTAGCCTGGTGATGGTCTGCTTCTGAAAAATCTTCCCTTTGTGAGGAACAGAAGAGCTGACATCACCAAGCAAGAGCTCTGTAGTCGGCAATTAGCTTGGGGTGTGCTGAGATAATGGAAAGAAAACAGAAACCATGTCCGTTCTTTCAGGCAGACTGCAGGGTGTAGTGAAGGTGATTCGAGATTTTGACTTGAAAGTGCCTGAAGAAGACAGCGGTGTGGGGTTGAAAATTTGCAAATATCGGAGACGACCATCTTGACATATCAAGGCCTACGGTCACTCCGCCCGTCGAACTACGCTCCCTTCACCCTTGACATTTTCCCTACTGAATTCCACTCGCAGCAGACTGTGCCGTTTATCACGCTCGCCCCCACTGCTGTCATCAAATATAATCCAGAAGAAAATATTTCACCAAAAAACATATTCAACGTTAAGCATACCTGTGTTATTTATTACTTGATATCAAAATCCTTCATTCTACAGCATAATTCGTCAAAAAAACAATAATTATTGTTAAATCGCGAAGAACATCGATAGAAAGAAGAGCCAACTTGAGAGCCAATCAGAAAAGTCCTCGCATACATTAGTAGTCCACAGTGACATCTGAACTTCGACGCACTTGAAGCCGAGTAAAACATGAATGGTATCCCTTTCCCGGTCATATTTGACACAAACAAGTCCTTCCCTGATGCAAACACGTGAATAGTATCCTTCTGATGTGANGCAAGGCAACCTCAAAATGGCCCATTCTCCAGCAAAATTTTGCCCAAAAGCTCCAGCAAGGTATCAGAACACCCTTGCAGGTCTGGACTTGGATTATATTGTTTCAAAACGGTGTGTCAGTAGTTAAGTTGGGTTGTTGCAGGAGGCTGTTGCATGGCTGGTCTGTTCACCAAAAGCTAAGCTTACACTTGTTGAAAATACCCGTGTTTTTCCAGACCCGTGTCAAACCCGTGTGTACGAAAATCCCGGCGAGAGGTCACACTACTACATTGTAGTTAAGTAGCCCCGCGACAGGTGCGCTGCGTGCATTGACTCTTCGGTCATTTCTGTATTGGCACACATTGTTGGAGGTGCGAAAACGACAGCACTTAATGGCTGCATCATCTGTAGCCGTGCGAAGGACTAACCTAAACATGGGGATTTCGAAAAGCATGGCGAGCTTGCCGTGTCTCAAGAACCCGTGTTTTTCAGACACGGGTTTCTCGAAGCCTGGTAATTCATAGGTGTGACCACAAAAAACCCGGGGATTTTATGTAGTGCAACCATGGCTAAAGAGTTCTGCTGTTGACAAGTGTTGCACTGCCAGACGGACGGAAATAAATCTGTCTTGGGTTGGCTGACTACTGCTGACAATCATGACATTACATAAACCACAGAACCGGGTATTTTCTGCTCAAGACAAAGCTAAAGCTAAGCCTATTTCGCACACCAATCTTTAATCCAGAGTCATTTCTACGCTCCTATATAAATCTTTCTTCAGGCGTCATTTCTTATAAATCTCCACAGATGATGGCTTGGATTTATCTCTGTGCTAACATCCATCTAAGAATTAACACAAGCATGCAAAAACATCCTGAGAGAACATCCATATTCTTGATGACAAATGATAAGTTATAAGTCGGGAATGGATCATTTTAACCTTTTTAGCTCACCTGTGAGTGAGCTTTTGTCGTCATGCGGTGTCCATCGTCATCCGTTAGCAGATCATGTTTCGTAACCGCTGGAGCTATTGATTTGAAACATAGGTCTACATGTGTATGTGCACATAAAGTTTCGGCCCGGTTGGACATCCAATATGGCCACCAGGTGGCATAACCTGAAAATCATCAAAGTGCTTATACTAGTACGGTAACTCAGGAATTACTTGACCCAGAGTGCTCAAATGTGCTACGTGGCTCCCTCTAAATGACCTTTATGTACATGTGAAGTCTCGGCCCGATCAAACATCCAATATGGCTGCCAGGTGGCATAACCCCCAAATCACCAACATTGCACATAACTGATATGTACATGTACCTCCCTCTACACTATTACGTCCAACAGGTGAGCACATGGTCCATGGACCATTTCATTTACACGAGAATGGTGGAAGCTGGCTTCAAAACCGCCCAAGATCTGTTTACGATGATTTTCATTGTGTAGAACAAAATCCAAACCGGATCCAACCGAACAATTGGCTCGAGGTACGTCCGCGTTGCAGTCTTGGACAGGTCCAGGAAGGATAGATCCTTTAGGATATGCTACCTCATATACATGTAGAATGAACAGACCGAACTGGCCAATCCAGTTCTGTGCACGGTACTAAAAGAGTTACCTGGTGCTGGCAGCGTGATTTAAGTGGTCTTAACTGACTCAAGACTGGTCCTGTTCAATCCGTCTCCATGTAGACAGCACAAAGCCACTTACAGTCGAGCTGGCTTCAACTGGCTAGGAGAGAGTGTTCCAAACCGTTCTCGTGTAAAACTACCGGTAGCTATCGCATGGCTTGACTTCTCTTATTCCTTCCACAGCCATGGATACAGCTGTGCCAATTGGCACTTACTGCAAATGGCTGTGCTGTTCCAAATAACACTGTGCCAAATATGGCTGAGCATGTTCTGTGTGTGAGCCTAGCTTCATGCAGTACACAAGGTCCAAGGACGAATTATGCTGTTCTTAGTGCAGTGATACTGTAAAGCAGGAAAATTTTGCGTGCAGGAAATTTTTGCGAATTTCGCGAGAGTGTATGAGTCGCGAAAATTTCCTGTCGCGAATATAAATACACCCAAGTGATAAATATTGTCCGTGAAAAAAAAACGAAAAAAATGGCAGAGACTCGCGAAAATATCCTGCCGCGAATATGTCTATAATTCTTGATTTGCGAAAATTTCCAGCCGCGAAATTATCTTGCTTTACAGTATTCAGGTCATAGCCAAGTGGGCAGGACCGCAGGCTTTCTGCCAGCCCCTATCATTCCTAGTATGAATTCCAACATTTTTAAAGACGACTGTAAAATCGTCTTATAGTTCTGGGTCTAGACCACAGCCAAAAATACCCCTTCCGTCAAGATTTGCACCGTAATGGCTGCAAGTTGTAAAATAAGGCCCACCTTATTCAAAAGAGATTAGGTCAAGGACGAGAAAGTCCCCTTTTGAGAAGCATCCTGCCTTTACAGTACAGGTCACAATGACATCCCTACGGCTTCAAGTAAGTTTCTCGTAAGGTACGCGTAACCTGCGCATAACTCACGGCTTTGGTTTCGCGTAACTCGCCAAAATCGCATAACTCGCCTTGTAAATCACTGCGCGTATCTAGCAAAATTTGCGTAACTCACCACGTAACTCACCTCGTAAGTTACGTGTAACATAGCTCGTGAGTTGTTGCGTAAGTTACGCGTGACTTACGTGTAACTTATGCGAATTTAGGGATGTCAATTGTGACCTGTACTGTACTTTCTGAGAAAAAGAGGACTTAATCCCCCAAAATTTGCGTTCGGTCAAAAGTGAAAAACTAGGCGGCACCTTCATGACCTTGGCAGTTCATTCTGTTCACATCTTAAGAGCGGGAGGTCAGGCATACCATGTACCTATACCATGCGCAATGAATTGGATGTGACGGATGCAGAAGGTACGCAGATAAAGGTGGGGTGGGGGCTTTTTCAGAAAATGTGGCTAAGATCATTTTGGAAGCCTAACTGATAAATGTCAAGCTTTCTGTCAACTCTCATTTAGCAGGTCTCTCATAAATGTCAAGAGGAGCTGTTTATTCAAACCTTTGATGAACTTCCCTGCTTATCTTTGTCTTACAAGGTTTCACCATCATCCTTGTCTCAAAAGATATCGGTGGTACATCCGGGGGCATTATGTTGGTATCCTTCCATTACCAGAAGCATTTGAGGTGATTTTCTCATCTTGATGTTTCCAGTGATACGACAATGTCCAATCGCAAACTAGCCTATCGAGTTTTTTCCACAAGTCTTTTAGCCTGTAGAAAGAAGCAGAACATAATACCTTACCGAGGTGTAACGATCGTTGAAAGCTTTGATGTCTTGTCACCGTCTTTGGCGGGCACCGTAATGGCTGCAAGTTGTAAAATAAGGCCCACCTTATTCATATTATGTCAAGGACAAGAAAGTCCCCTTTTGAGAAGCATCCTGCCTTTACTTTCTGAGAAAAAGAGGACTTTAATAATCCACCAAAATATTTGCGTTCGGTCGAAGGCGGCACCTTGGAAGTTGTTAGGTCATTCTGTTCACGTGTTGAGCGCGGAGGTCAGGCATCCCCGTACCATGTGCAACGAATTGGGGTGTACCTTCCGCACGACGTATGCAGAAGGTACGCGGATAGGCCAGTTTTGCTGCCATCTATTGTTGCATGGGGGGGGGGGGGATGGGGGGCTTGAAAATGTGGCTAAGATCATTTTGGAAGCCTAACTGATAAATGTCAAGCTTTCTGTCAACTCTCGTTTAGCAGGTCTCTCATAAATGTCAAGAGGAACTGTTTATTCAAACCATTGATGAACTTCCCTGCTTATCTTTGTCTTACAAGGTTTCATCATCATCCTTGTCTCAAAAGACATCGGTGGTACATCCGGGGGCATTATGTTGGTATCCTTCCATTACCAGAAGCGTTTGAGGTGATTTTCTCTTCGTGATGTTTCCAGTGATACGAATATGTCCGATGGGTAGTTATTAAGTACAGAACGGAACGGAACGGAATTGTTGTTGCAAACGGAATGTAAAGGACCCTGTAAACTGGAACGGAACGGATGGATAGCGCTGTGTTGTGATGTTGGGTTCGTTCTGTCATGTTGGTATTTCACATGTAGCTCGATTCTTGGGTCGTGCCGTTTACTTTGTTCGAACAGTTCTTTTGTGGCAGGTTCGATTCTATATTGGGGTTAATATGGAGTTCCTTTTTGCCATTGGGATGGTGTATTACTTCAGTGGTTGATTTGATTCTTGGGTCTTGGCACTCACTCTGGTAGGGAAGGCCTACCCCATCCCAATAACCATCACGGCCAGTATAGAATCGAACCAACCACTAAATCACTACCCCACCAGAGTGACCGGTAGAAAAATCGAACCCACACAACTAAAGAATTGCCTAATCCCAATTACACTAAGGTGGGGCTACCCAATAACTGAACCAATCACCAACAGCACTAGGCCTACCCCAACCCCAATATGGAATCCAACTCACCACAAAAGCAATACATCAACAAAGATATTGACACGACCATAGAGTTGAGCTCACCACAAACATGATAGAACGAACCGACATAACAGCACAGCACTGCCCATTTGAAATGAAATGAAGATTAACTTTGTTCCATTCCAGTTTCAGGGTAGTCTGTATTTTACATTCCGTTTGCAACCACGATTCCATTCCATACTTAATAACTACCCATGTCCAATCACAAACTAGCCTATCGAGTTTTTACCACAAGTCTTTTAGCCTGTAGAAAGAAGCAGAACATAATACCTTACCGAGGTGTAACGATCGTTGAAAGCTTTGATGTCTTGCCACCGTCTTTGGCATTTGGGTCTGCTTTGATGCTTAATGTTTGCCTCGATAGACCACATCTAGGTCTTCAGCGGTTCACAACGTCTCAAGAATTCTTTATTGTCCACAAGAAACAAATTGAAGACCTGTCTGTTCTCTTGTTGCCATTCTCCTCTGATAACAGTAAAAAGTGGTCGGCCTCGTCCTTGTGTATCTGGAACACTGCTGTGGCTATACATTTAAGGAATTAAACCCGAGGCGGAGAGTCTTGGTTGCGACACCAAACCCGCGAGGGTGGAGCTAAAATGTAGTCCAAACCCGAGGTGCAGCGCCGAGGGTTTGGACGGAATTTTTGCTCCACCCGAGCGGGTTTGGTGTTAGTCCGGTCGCTTAATCGAGATTTTGGGTAAAATGCGGACGCGGCGGACATATTTACGATTTTTTGCACATGTGTTCTACAGACACTCTAGTTCAAATTTAGAAGGGGTGCCAAAGAAAACTACGGTTAGTTGGGGCGTTATATGCAAATGAACTTGGGGGTCACGTGACAATGACCAAATATGGTCAAAAATTGATTTTTTGCAGTAATGAACAATTTGCCGGTATGTAGTCAAAAAATCACTCCTGTGCTGCCTACAATCAACGGTAAGCATCATAGGCGCCTACAAAGTTTCCCGTTAAAAGGGATTTCTGAAGAAACTCCTCGGGGAAAACGCGTTTTTCTCGATAAGTATGAAAATCGATTAGAGAAAAGTGATTTCTTTGTAACATTGTTTTCCACTGAATAAACCCTATAACGTTGACTGGCGAGATTCATAGCATTTAAGTAAGCACAGGTGTCAGTCTTTCTGTTCCATGAATCGTGACTTAACCTTGGGTGCCAACAATGCGAAAATAGCGTCCTTCATTGTTGTGCGTGGTGTAACAAAAAGACGTCAAATCCGCGTTTGGTGAAATAACTTGTGTTCTAAAACTCATAGGAAGCTAGTTTTAACGGCTATCCCTATGTTTTCGGGTGCCACCAATCGAATGGCGATATTGTGTATGACGTCAATCGGCCGCCATATTGGATTCAAGATGGCCGCCATTCCACGGCCATCAGATGTTTCTTCCTTTATAACTCCTGTTCTAATGCAGCTAGAGAAACCAATTCTAACGGCTTTTCCTATGTTTATAGGAATGACCAATCGAATGGCAGTATTGGGTATGACGTCAATCGGCCGCCATATTGGATTCAAGATGGCTGCCATTCCACGGCCCTCCGATGGATTTTCCTTTATAACTCCTGTTCTAATACAGCTAAGAAACTAATTCTAACGGCTTTCCCTATGTTTTTGGGCACGACCAATCGAATGGCGGCATTGGGTAGGACGTCAATCGGCCGCCATATTAGATTTGAAGATGGCCGCCAGACCATTGTCCTAAAGATGGTATTCCTTCAGAAATCGAGTTCTAAAACAGCTAGGAATCTACTTCCAACGGCTATCAGCATGTTTCGGAGCCTGACCAATCGCATCCCATATGAAAACGCGTATAGGTGTGTGTGTGTGTGTGTGTGTCTGTCTGTCTGTCTGTGTGTCCGGTCTGTCACACCTTCATATCTCATCTCCTTGAACAGCTACAGCCTTGGAAACATATCCTACCCCTAGGTTTGTCAATCTGGGCAATCCAATGAGCCAATAATTTTCGGTCTCAGTTCTAGCGTCCAATGGAAATACCTAGTATGTCACATTTTGGTATTTTCGAGAAAAAATGGGTTTATGTTTCCAGGTCCAATATTAAGAGTTGGAATGACAACTTCGACATGTTAGAAGTGTTTTCCACAACAAAACTCTTCTAATTAATTGTACTGAAGTACATTTTAAGATGTTTTTAAAAAATATGTTATATAACAGGATTAAATGCGACTTGCGATGTTTTACCTCTGATTTCATGCTGACTTTGCAAAGGTAAAAACCTAGCAAGTCACAATTCTGATGCTTACTGATGTCCCTTGGAATAATAAATGAGACAAATTGTGTGTAGGCAAATAGAAATTTTATTAATTTTAAAATCAAAACCATTTCGAACTTCCTAAACACTCTTCAGTCACTCACATGAGGTACAGAGGGAAAACATAGTAAGTAACACGTGCATATCACAAAACAAAGCAGGCAAGTGTGCTCTTACTAGGTTTTACTTTGGGAAGCATTGACCGAGTGGTGCACGTACTATGCTTTACGTCTCTCATTCTGAGGCTTTGGCGGACATTTTGTAAACAAAAACTGTGTATTATGGTGAAAAAATACTCATGAAGGACGAATTTGGCCTTAACTCAGTTTTTCCAAAAATGTGACCGACTAGGTATTTCGAATGGACGCTAGAGTTGCCTCCATCATGATATAATCAACATATCAGACTTGATATTTTGTCTGTCACGCTTTTATCTGATGGCATAACTCGGCTCCTTCAATACCTACAGAAATGGAAATAAGTTACTAGTATATCCTTATGTTTTCATACCCTAGGAATCGAATGGACTGATTACTTTTGATGTGAGATGTTGGGGTCACGAATTTGATATTATCAGATAACTTGCCACTGTCAACTGAGCAACATGAAACAAGTCTAATTCATGCCTACTTGTCCAAGGACTGGACCGTGTTAAAATTCTCGGCCTCAATGAGTGTCCGGGTGTTGGAAATATCGTGAGATTTTGATATGTCAAACTTGATAACTGGAAACATCTCTGCCTGCGGTAAAGGTAGAGGCATGATATCACCCATACTATAGGTTATTGAGGATGCCCATTTCGATTATGCAATGACCTAATGTCAAACTTGATAATTGGAAACATCTCTGCCTGCGGTAAAGGTAGAGGCATGATATCACCCATACTATAGGTTATTGAGGATGCCCATTTCGATTATGCAATGACCTTGATGATCAGAATTCAAGGCCACTTTGACTTTGATAATTTGAAATATCTCTGCCTATGGTAGAGGTAGAGGCATGATATCACCCACTAATTAGGTTATTGAGCATGCCCATTTTGATTATGCAATGACGTTGATGATCAGACGTGAAGGTCAAACTTGATGATTTGATTTGAACACATCAAAATGGCTGCCAGCAGGCATGCCTGTAGGGCCATCTTCAACAAGTGGGCACCACCAGACATTTACAATGTCATCTTGTTGGAACAGGCATCCTTAATTAAACTTATAGTAGATGGTTAATTCGGGCTTCTAATTAGTTTCCTCCTGAAATTCTGAGCAGATTTGCATTTAGAACTGTTTGATCTTGACCGTGACCTCTGACCTTCAAGGTCATTGCCTATAATCTGAAAGCTCATTCCAGATAACCAAGGTGTAAGTGAAGGTTTTATGCTGCCACCATCACCAGGTTCTGACTTATCTCGTCTTATCAAATTTGCATATCAAATCTCGCCATGATACCAGCAAATATCATGCGACCGAGCAGGTGCAAACTGAAAATTTGACCTCTGACCTTCAAGGTCATTGCGTAATCTGAACGCTAGTCCTTGATAACCTAGGTATAGGTGACGGTTTTAGGCTTCTACCATCACAAGATTCTGACTTATGTCATAAATCAAATTTGAATATCAAATCTCACTATGATATCAGCGAATATCATGCCACCGAGCAGGTGCAAACAGAAAATTTCAGTTGCAATAACATCCATTGATAATTTGAAATATCTCTGCCTATGGTAGAGGTAGAGGCATGATATCACCCACTAATTAGGTTATTGAGGATGCCCATTTTGATTATGCAATGACGTTGATGATCAGAGGTGAAGGTCAAACTTGATGATTTGATTTGAGCACATCAAAATGGCTGCCAGCAGGCTGCCCGTCATGCCTGTAGGGTCCTCTTCAACTAGTGGGAACCACCAGACATTTACAATGTCATCTTGTTGGAACAGGCATCCTTAATTAAACTTATAGTAGATGGTTAATTCGGGCTTCTAATTAGTTTGCTCCTGAAATTCTGAGCAGATTTGCATTTAGAACTGTTTGATCTTGACCTTGACCTCTGACCTTCAAGGTCATTGCCTAATCTGAAAGCTCATTCCAGATAACCAAGGTGTAAGTGAAGGTTTTATGCTGCCACCATCACCAGGTTCTGACTTCTCTCGTCTTATCAAATTTGCATATCAAATCTCGCCATGATATCAGCAAATATCATGCGACCGAGCAGGTGCAAACTGAAAATTTCAGTTGCAACCACATCCTTGTATGAGCTATGGTGTTATGATAGCAGTTTCAAGTCGCTTACTGTGGCAGACCTCCCGATATGTCAAAATATCAAATTTGATATATCAATATCATTATGATGCTGACCGTGGAGAACAAATTTGTTGATTCCAGTATCTTGCCAAGGGCCATAAACGTAGGGAAGGAACTTGTTACTAGTGCTCTACCTGGCATCGGAGACAAGTTATTGAAAAAACAGAAGTGTGACAGACAAAATCGCAACTTTTGATATATCAATTTCACCATGAACAAGAGAAGGACATCGGAGCGATGTCAATGGTTTCCGATGAAAAGTTTACTACTCTAGAGCTAGTTAACTGTGACCTTGCCATTGAGAAGTATTGCGTAACTGGAACAGGGATCCTTGATTTAACTTTACAAAGGAGATGGTTAATTCTGGCTTCTAATTCGTTTTCTCCAGAAATTCCACTGAGATCTGCGCTTTAGAACTGTTTGACCTTGACATTGACCTCTGACCTTCAAGGTCATTGCGTAATATGAAAGCTCATCCTTGATAACCTAGGTGTAGATGAAGGTTTGAGGCTTCCAGCATCACCAGGTTCTGTCTCATGTGATTTGTGATGGTTGACTGTGACTTTGACCTGTGACCTTGAGAAGTATTGCGTAACTGGAACAGGATCCCTAATATAAGCCTGCCGGGGATGGTTAATTCAGGCTTCTAATTCGTTTTCTCCTGAAATTCTGAGGAGATTTGCGCTATAGAACTGTTTGACCTTGGTCTTGACCTCTGACCTTCAAGGTCATTGCGTAATCTGAACGCTCGTCCTTGATAACCTAGGTATAGGTGACGGTTTTAGGCTTCTACCATCACAAGATTCTGACTTATGTCATATTATCAAATTTGAATATCAAATCTCACTATGATATCAGCGAATATCATGCGACCGAGCAGGTGCAAACTGAAAATTTCAGTTGCAATAACATCCGTGGATGAGCTATGATGTTGTGATACCAGTTTCAAGTTGCTTACTGTGGCAGATTTCCCGATATGTCAAAATATCAAATTTGATATATCAATATCAATATCATTATGATGCTGACACTGGACAGTAAATTCGTTGATGCCAGTATCTTGCCAAGGGTCGTAAACATAGGGAAGGAACTTGTTACTAGTGCTCTAGCTGGCCTCGGAGACAAGTTATTCAAGAAACAAAAGTGTGACAGACAAAATCTCAACTTTTGATATATCAATTTCACCACGAACCAGGTATCGGAGACCGGAAATTTTCATTCCATCTTGTAGCTCAGGTCATGTTACCTGGGGGTAGGTCACATCAGGTCTGTAGCTCTTGCAGGAACAAAGTTACAGGTGTGACAGACTGAACAGACAGATACACAGACAGACACCATGACCAAACACAATATGGTTTCCGATCCAAAGAATGGAATAGGGAATGGGCAATAGGAGAACTAGGTCTAAAACCCGACTCAGCGGCCACATGCCACTAACCTGGTAGGAAAATTTGTAATAAGGGGAAAGAAGAAAATGAGAA
>NMRB01003025.1:25209-39726 GCA_002633025.1 Notospermus geniculatus
TATAACTCTTCCCATAACTTGTTCGTATGACCCTTACAATTCAGCACTAGGCTGAATTGTGCCGTTACACCCGACTTTGCGGGTCTTTTATAGGGATCTAGGCACACGTGACGTCAGCCGTGCGTCAACAGACCCGCGGCGCCTCACCTGTGATTATGACGTCGTCAATCTTTAAAGGGGAAATGCCTTGGAGTAGGACTATTTTAGGGGGCGGGGACTTCAAATCTGTTTGCGACGTGATATAAAAGCTCAGACTCCCAAGACTCTGGGTGACTCTGTCCAGGATCGAACCCGCGGCACGACGCAAGCTTCTTTCTCGTTTTCCCATTTTTATCCGTTTTTTCCTACAACAAGAGACATCGTCGTCATTTGATAGGCCTAATTGGCTCCAAAATTCCTCACGGTAAGAAACCGAATTCCCTGTTAAATCGTATTATTTCCATGTTTTCTCACGGTCTTGTCTGCACCCGCATGTCGCCCTTGGCTGCATACTCAAGGACCCTGCGAAAGCCAGTCCCACTTTAAAAGCTTGCCGTCGTGACGCTAGGCCTACGCCGTTTAACGACCACACTACTCCCCGCACTACTCTAGCCTGATACTTTGTATATTGTCTGATTTAATGATTTTATTAATAAATTGAAAAGATCTTTTATTTGAAATTCTATTGTCGAACTTGGTATTTGGTTGTTTCGTTCACTTTTCCGTGACAATATCATACACTTCTCCCTCAGGCCTGGTTGCACCATCAATGCTCGAAGTTAAGTTTGAGGTTGACCTCAAATAAGTAATATGATTTGCCATTTATTTGAGGTTGAGAACGACTGCAAGGTTAGCTTGACCCACAAAGTGGATCTTAAGTATGACTGGTGCAACGGAGCGGGCATTAAACCGTTCATACTAGCATAACGCGACCATGTCGTTGCGAGGCTTTCTTTAAAAATTTCACTACAGCCGCCACCAGACCCGTCGTGTGATACGCTAATGAAACACCACAGGGTTGTCGTCAGATTACGTATTGTTACCCAAGGCTACGCACATATAAGAAAATGACTAATCCCCGTTGTACAGGGTCCAAGTTTTTATTACTAACTTTTAGTAATAACTTTTCGTACGATTTTTCTGCTATGGGCTCCGTTGTACACGGTAATAAATTTTACTGAATTTTTGAAAATGCCACCGGTCCAGGCAAGGTTACTGTCCGCAATGTTTGCCTGTGCAGCGGCAAAAACCGTTATCTTAGCAAGCACAACCTTCCTGAATTTCCACCTGGCCGTCATGGTACAGGCTACCGGTACAAGGATTACTTCATTGCGGTTGCTAATTTAGGCAACAGCTACATGATACAATTCAAAATCAATCTACGNGTGGAGCCTTTTACTCTAATGGAGTGACTTCATGGAGTGGTCCCTGGCTCACTCCAAATGAGTGAATTTCACTCTTCAACATTAAGAGAGTAATGATATCGAAGTCTGAAATAGAAGCAATTATTATGAAACGATGTACGATGGTTATTAACAAGGGGACAATGAATAATAGGACATGAAAGGTAGACTGCTGTCGAAAGCCACAAGCAGTGTTCTCCAACTCCTATTTACTGCCTACTTCCCACCAAGTCAACATTTCTGACCACCAAGTCAAAATCCAGTTGTGCCCTTCCCACCGAGTCAAAATGTTTCACAGCCGAGTCAAAATCTAGTTGTTTTGTCCAACCAACTTGTGAAAAATTCACATTTAGGGCAAAAATTGCTTCCACATTGAACAAAAAACAACTCCAAGGCCTTTAAAACCTCTGGAATGCAGGATATTGCATGTCAAGTTATCTTTTATCAAATTTTCTGTTGTGAGCCCCTCGCCGACTTCCCATCACAATGAGACCCCGCATTACACATTCGCAATTCCTGCCTTGTGGCGTGTGGTACCGCCGAGTCAAACCGTGGAAAGTTGGAGAACACTGCACAAGGGCAATTAGGGTCGGTAACATTCGTGAAATTGTGTGCATAAAAATGACTATTAAATAAAAGGTCACAGCGAGATCTGTTTAGTAGCACTTCTAACTGACGGGGTAGATCGAGCTTACTGGTAGGGAATTTATAAATTCCACCAGCAAGATGTCTTTTCACATTAAACTAAAAAGGAATTACGTGAAAATGATTGTTTAATACATTGAGGTAAAGTCTCCCATAGTCTAATCCAGTAGTCTTGAACGTTAGTTGGGGTGTTGATATTTTTGGTGACTGGGAGGGGAATGTGGATGGTAGTCAGCTGCCCTGCATTCAGAGAGACTTTAGTGAAAAGTCTCTCTGAATGCAGGGCAGCTGACAGAGATCTGTGGTTATTTATTAGCAAATTTATTAGCAGTATTTATTAGCAAATGCAGATTTGTAGGGAAATGGAAGGGCTGGGGAGATATTCATCCTGCGACTAAACGTTTTCAGCAAAAAAAATAAACAGACACGTGAAAAAAATTCCTATCGCAAGGCTCGAACCCGGCGCCCCGGATTCAGAGCCGGACGCTCTACCGATGCGCCTGCCGGCCACGTCATGACGGTGGCTGCTCAATAAATGTTTATAAACATATCCCAGCTACTCAACATATTTTTATGTTAATTAGAAATGACGTTAACATGCCACATTCTATTCTGTTTGGCCACTTCACACTGCCAAGTCTCACATATCTCTCAGTCTCTCAGAACACCCTTGGCAGGTCTGCCACTTGGACCATTTTGCTTGACTGATTTCACACACGAAAAAAGGGATTTATTATTGGAATGATATTACTAACAAAATGCCAACGTGACCATAGTCAAACCATAGTGGCCTCGTGGTGTGTCTGATGCTCAAATACTATGCCACAAGATTCTGCAGCCTAGTGATCGAAACATTTGGATTTCTTCTTCTGAATCTCTAATCGATGACGTTGTTGCCATATTTCTATGCCAATAACATGAGTCGTGTCCCACAATTCAAGACAACGAGCGTAGATGCTCAGACTAATATCGCTCCTCAACAATAGTGACAGTCCAGGAACGTAGCGGTTATTGAATAAAGGAATCTAGAATGAAGTCTGCTGATATTGGTGTTTGGAGGAAGGGTTTTGTGCTCGGGCATGAATAACCCTAAATCTAGACACACAAACAACTACCGGACCGGTATTGCTCAAGCTAGGAATCCACTGCTGAAGGCTTTTGTGCTCGGGCATGAATAACCCTAAATCTAGACACACAAACAACTACCGGTATTGCTCAATTAAGCTAGGAATCCACTGCTGATTTTCTGAGTTGCAACTTACTTTGCAACCTGCTACCTTGCGATTGAATGCGATCGCAAGGAACTGATACCGGTCGCCGACCGATTGCCGACTGAAATAGTGACCACGACTGACGTCTTCGCCATCGGTGGAAATCACGTCTAGCGAGTCCACTACGGCGATCGAGTGCCCAGTTGCAAAGCAAGTCACATCGCAAAATCAGCTTGACAATCAATGGTGGATTCCTAGCTTCAGCTGTATTTGGCGGAGCCTTACTTGAATATCAATGAGTCGCTGTCTGTAGGTGATTGCTCGTCAGTTTTCAGAAACTTCATCTGTTCGTACACAGCTTGAGGCCTGCATGGTTTCTACTCTGTAAACTCTGTAAAATTGAGGGATCGTTTGGAAATGCTGCTTTTCGCTCTCATATGCTGGGATGGGCCTAGTGCTATCACTTACACCTCCACTTGGCATCGGGCATGGCCTGGGATTGAATACCGGGCCATTAATCGTATAAATCATCCCTGGCTCTTCAGTCCATCGCATGGAACAATAAGCGTTGGTGCCTTGTACCTAATGTGCCTTTGCAGGGCATCTACGAGTAAGTGAAGAACATCAGAGCTTGAGATTGCCCCTACATCACTTCCCAGCAGTTCTATGTGACCCTACCACAAAAGCTGTCATCAGACACTCTGAGGTTGGCAAGTTGGGACCAAATTATTTGTCAATTTCAGTATTATCTATCTATTGTGAAGTCTGAGTGATTCTATTTCTTCTTTATCTCCTGCCAGTCCTGGTGTCATGTCAGTACGTTTAGGCTGGCTTCCATTCACGCAATTTTCTAGCGACAAATGCACAAAATCTTTGTCCATGTCCAGTGGTCCTTTCCGGGGACAATGCTTTCGAGCAGTTGCTGCTCGAAAATCGTGTGAATGGAAAGCCAGCCTTAAGCCGGTGACAGACTAGCACAATCACGGCGCGTCGTGGAGGCATTCCGCCAATCAGATTCTTCGGTAGGTGTATCGGTCTGTGTAACCACCTCCCTGATAGGTTGAAAGCTTTCCCCACACGTTGCTTACGTGCCAGTCTGTCACTGCCTTTAGGCTCATTTTCCATGCAACTTAGCACTGATTTTGTTAGTGAAGGGTTGCTTGGCCTTCAGCCCTGATGGCAAATTCCATATCGTTCATACTCTACCCGGATGTAGGTGCCGGCATCCAGCCCTTCTCAAAGTCGGTGTTTTTGACAGACAAGTATAATGGCACCTTTACTTGTCAACACCAGGGAATAAAACTGAAGATGGCGGGTCACACGTGAACCTAGTGGGTGGGCGTCAGGTGCCATTGACCGCCGGTTCGTGGAACTAATTTTCCCTGGTGTTCAGCCCGAATGGGAATTGAGGCAAAAAGTACATGTATGTGGCCCTTCCTCCCGCGGAAGGGGGAGTCTGAGGCGTACCCAGTATTCTCCATACCAGTTAAAAAATGGCGGCCCGCTCCTCTTAAAAATATAGACGGCAAAATCCGCCCCTCTTAAAAACGGCCCGCCCCTCTTAAAAAATTCACCCGCCCTTCTTATGCGTCTCAGATGCTCAGAAAACGCATCTCAGAGCACCTAAAATCCAAATTTCACTGGGGGAAGGCCCCCAGACCCCCCGACAGAAGGCGCCTTCGACACCACGCCCACCATCACCCCTCTAATAGACCAAAACCTGTAGAGAACACTGGTACAAAATACAAAACATGGGAAAACTGTTGCCACTCATCGCCAGGCAATAATGGCTTGTTTGTGTCCTCGTTGCATGCAGTAGGCTTAACCTCTTCGCTACCACAGGATTATGTAACCCCCTACACCAGACTCGTCCAGAGGTTTTTTTCCCCAAAAATATGGCCAACAACCGGGAAAAACAACGACTGTAGTGCAAGCAGGTCGCCGTCAGCAGAAAAGTGCGTCAGTCAAATCGGTCACAACATGTTCTCCATTTTTTTTTTGGTTCGTTGTTCATGGTAAATGAGTGGACCAAAATCCCACTCCGCCGCCTGCCCTTCCTGCAGCACCGATGCGCCACCTATGAGACCAAAAGTGGTACTAAACTGTAGCTGACGATCTTAGCTACCTATACACCAGCAGAGATGTGCACCTCGCTCACCAGGGTTTGTGTTACAGGCTATTGATTGCCGACGGAAAAATCCGTCAGTAGTGGTGAGAGGGGATCCACAATGCCTGCAATAAAAAGACGTCGCCTATGGTAGCGAAGAGGTTAATAAGACAAATAGAATCATCCAGTCTGCGCCAGAGCTCCAATCAATCCATAGCGTGCATACTCTTCATAAAGAATGATTTTTCTTCACCGCGAAGAAATCAACTGGAACGTTCCAATAATCAGCCTTGCGTGTGCATTACTTGAAATCAAACCAAGTGCCTTATTCGATAAAGAAAACTGTGGCCATCCGCTGCAACTGGCAGGAACCAATATCGGTTTGAAAGCTTGGTTGGTGTTCTGATGCATCAGGCAATAATACTGATGCAATTGGCTGACTGTAGGTTGGTAACATGCAACTATGCATAAAAAGGCACATGGTACAAATTAGTTGAGCCTTTCGGGACAGATCTCGCTGTTTGGCGAGTTTGGCCTGTACCACACACCCTTGGACATTCAAACTGACATAGAATCGTGTTTATCATGTTTATTTCCACAGTGACACTGCCTGAGCGAGGAGTTTGGAACTTTCTTCAGATTTAATTCAAAACATTGCCTCATTTTTTTCTCTGTGAATGTGGATGGATACTGTACAAGTACATTATTGTGTCAAAAATAAATGAAGCCAAAATAAAACTATGATGAACTTCGTTGAGGAAGTTACGATTCTATAATGAAATTGACTGCTGTGTTGGAGAGTATGGATGGACAGTGCCGCGTGTCAGGGAATAATGATGAGTGGTAGTGATCTTGTCGACTCACTCGTGGCATCTTTGGAGACGATGGACGTAACACAGGATCTTAACATGGCCGCCATATTGCCTGTTGAGAATAACATCAGGTAAAGTAATAGGGCCGTTTAGACAACAAGCCAAAAAACCACATTCGGATTCGATCCGATCGACCCACATTCTGGACTGGATGTGTTCCAAGTTTTAGGGTAGCGTTTACACACGCAGTATAATCTGGTCACATTCCGACTTCAAATTACAAAATGTACACTTGTGGAACTCTCCACAGCGAGTGCGTCAGTGGAGGTAGAAAAACCACATTAATTCGCTCAGACCGCCATTTTGGCTTGCTATAATGACGTCCATGGGCTATTAAAAAGGGAATTATTTGCGGCAGTCAAAAATGACACTAAGAATAATTTCACAATTTCAAAACTAAAAATTTCGTGTTTTAGCTTGACGCAAGGGCCCAACGCGCCGCGTAGCGGCCAACAGCGAAGCTAGCCAAAGACTTGTCACGGGTCAATCAATAGAACTGGACTCATAGGAAATATGCACCTAATGTCCAGATGGAATATACCGGACGGTTGGTTCACGTTTTTAGTGACTGTGAACGTAGATGGGTACATTATGTAGCGATACGCTGACAGATTTGCTGGGGACTTGCTCTGTGGATGTTGTAAAATGCGATTTTTGGAAGATTATTCTGATTTGCAACGTCATTTTTAATTAACATAAAAATATGTTGAGTAGCTGGGATATGTTTATAAACATTATTGAGCAGCTACCGTCATGACGTCGCCGGCTGGCGCATCGGTAGAGCGTCCGGCTCTAAATCCGGGGCGCCGAGTTCGAGCCTTGCGATGGGAATTTTTATTTTTTTCACGTGTCAGTTTCTCTGTTTATTTTTTTTTTGCTAAAAACGTTTTGTGGCAGGATGAATATCTCCCCAGCCCTTCCATTTCCCTACAAATCTGCATTTGCTAATAAATACTTATAACCACAGATCCCTGTCAGCTGCCCTGCATTCAGAGAGACTTTTCACTAAAGTCTCTCTGAATGCAGGGCAGCTGACTACCATCCACATTCCCCTCTCCCAGTCACCAAAAATATCAACACCACAACTAACGTTCAAGACTACTGGATGACTTTATCCCAACAGGGCGGCCGTGCAAGTGGTAACCAAGACACTGCACTAATGTCACAAACGCAGGGGAAAATACATGTATAAGAAAAGGGCATCTAAGTGGCAGTAGTTTTCAGGTTCGTCATTGGATTTGGACAACTTCCAATCGGATTAATTGGAATTGGACACAACACCCAATTGGACATCATTGGCAGTCTAATTAGCCAATTTTGGTCAAGGCAAACAAGACGGACTTCGAGATTATGACACTCGTATTCAAGAGACCAAAAAAAATTCAGCTGTGAAGTACTCTAAGGCAATTCAAATGTGATATTGTTGCATATAAGTGAGATATCTCCAATCTTGATCTTTTCAGACGTGATAACCGGTCGACGGGTTCACGGTTTTTATGTTGCATGATGCCTGTGATTACATCTCCAAACGCTCAGGGATACATGGATCCAGGTAGGTAATACTTTCCATAGCATGCAGTTTAGGCAACACACAAGTGAGCATGGCCCGTAAAACTATAGAAGGTATAGCTCACTGCATCACCCTGCCAAAACCTTGCAAGCCACTTCTTCGTCGATAAATAGATATTTCATGACCATCCGTGCACCCGATCAATCCAATCCACCTGATCCGTCCGTCTGTCTGTCCATCTATCCATCCATCCTCCTACCAGTTCGTGTAGAGACATTCAATTCCTTTACGATCCTGAGAACCATTTCCCAGTTGTTTGAAGTTGGGCTGAATATAAGCCCTGGTTACCCCTATCCAAAATCCCCGTGCTTTTTGAGACACGGGGCGTTGACACGGCGAGCGGTTGGGCACTACTAAAAGTGTGATTGGTTCCGTATCCTGGCGATAGGGGCACTGCATGTAGGCAACTCTCCGTCATCGAGTGGCTACTGGAGGCGTGAAATATCCTGTACGCATGCGCATGTCTCATCGATTTGCATCGCCATCTGTCGCCGGGTGGTTGGAACTACAAATAAACACGGGGATTTTGCGGTTACACTACATAAAATCCCCGTGTCTAAATAGCCCCGGCGTTGCCCCTTCGAGCTCGCTGAGGCTAATAAGCACGGGGATTTCAGACATGGGCCTATTTAGACACGGCGATTTATAGGTGTAACCGAAAAATCCCCGGGGATTTATGTAGTGTAACCACTACTATAATGAAGATGCGGCAGTGGGGGGGGGGGCATTTACATTTGATTAAGACTGTACATGTACAAGAATAATTTCTTCAGATTCAGTCAGAATCTAATTAAAGTGTTAAAGACAAGTAAGTTTCCGTGACCATTAGAACAGTCGAGAGTTTCTATGGAAACAGATTGGAAACTCATGTTCGTTTCGGTCCAAGGCTTGTATCCGATAATACAACTGCCATTGGATGTGTTTAATTTTAATAAGCTTGTTTTATAAAGCCTCTCTGTAGTGAACTTCACCGTATTTTCAGTGTTATATCAAGGATTTCAGAAGGGCACGGGGCAAACTTTGTGAAAAGGGTACTTCAACCTAGAAAAGGGCACTTTTCATTCGCGACATTTCTAACGGAATTTGAGAAGCTTGTCAGTTTAATAAAAAGGTCCCTATAACTCCAGTCAACAGCCAATTTAAGCCAGTTTCTAAGGTGGTTTGACCAAAAGGGACCATGACAGAAGGTCTAGGGGGTACTATTTAAAAACCTAACAAAATTTTTTTTAGGGGCATGGCGCCAAGGCGGTTAAAAAAGGGCACAGTGGCACCCCCTTTTAGCGGCATGGTGCACCGCCACTCTAAAATGGCCGAGATATAACACTGATTTTCAAAGTCTAGAGGTCTCATAGCCTCATGAAGGTCCCCAAAATGCTTGCCTGATATGTACTTTAAAGAATCAAGCCATAGTTTTCAATTTCAGCACACATTGAAAAAGTGCAGGCAAAGCTAGCGCTCCATGCACACACGTGCAATATTATTGCACAATATGGGCCCAAGTGGGGTCATGTGCTTTTAAGTTGTGGCATGATGGGTAGAAGTAAGATTGACAATAATATTGCCCATTTTGATCCTCACATTGTGCAATAATATTGCACCCGAGAGCCGCTTTATTAATGCATTCATAGAGCATAGTACATTTTACACTACACTAAACGTCGGAGGACGTAATTACATGTAACAGCACTTTCTGAATTCAATAGTCAGTGTGGCTTTAAGTGCTGGCGTGTTTGCTGGTTATCTGAAAGATTTTAAAAGATTTCGAAGAAATTACCTAAAGTAAACATTTTCTTTTTAAACATTTGTTCATTTCCATTGAAACTTGAATACATGTGCTGTCTCATTGGAGTAATATATTTGGTTGTGCTGAAAAATTCAATGGTCGATATTTCATGGCTAACATAGGAAAGCCCAGCGCTCGTACAATCTATATTTTTGGTCACTGGAGAATTCAGCCCTGGAAAATTCATCCCCAGAAATTTGTTTGCCCTGAGGTGTAGGCAGCTCATCTTTTCAAATCTGTTCAAGACGTACTTTTTCATGTAATATTCATCATTTTGATTTCACAGCAATGTTTGCCTTAAAGATTTTTCTTGCCTTTTGCCGCTGCCAGCTATACCACATAGTCGGCAGTTTTTGTGGCTATGATAAAAATTGCTTTGTTCAGTCTACTGCCTTTTAGACAATGTCCACAAAACAGCTCGTTCGAAGACATTTCTGGACATGTTCATGTCTGTTCCGTGATTCTAATTCATGTCTGTTGCATGGGACAGTAAGCTGTGGTGCCTACTCCTACCTTTGCAAGAGCAGACCCAATCCAAGTGAGGAACATGAGTAGCTTGAGATGGCCATCCTCACCAGGGCCAATACTGGCTTCCGCCCTGACGGAAAAATACAATGCAACGTACACAACATGTGTTTGGCAACCTTACAGTGAGTGGCATGAGATCTCGGACATGTGTAGCGGTCTAGGAAAACCCGTTGGATGTCGCGTTTGAGGAGACTATTAATGGCCTTGGTGAACCCGCACATTTCAATAGCTGAAATGTACTACGTAACAGGTAAACAGTAGCAGATCAATGCAGGCAATCTGACAGCCCTTGTTGATCATTCAGTGACTTCCGACGGATTTTCCTGGACCACCACACATATGGTGGTCTACGAAAACCCATCAGATTTCGCTGAATGCAGTTGATCAACAAGGACTGTCAGATTGCCTGTACATTGATCCGATGTAACTTGCAATGCATTTTCTATTACACCACCCTGTTTGAATTTCACTCCCACACTGTTTGAAAATCCAGGACCTTAAAATCATAGGAAAATGCAGTCATCCCACGCTGTTTGGAAAAATTTCTGGCTAGAATACTGAACCCCAATGGCAGTGAGATTTCGGACAGTGGTCTGTCATGTCTGTCCATTGGACACCTAAGTCTGTATTTTAGAATGCTCCTAACGTAATACCCAGGGGGCAAAGGGCAAAAATGGGGGACCAGCTGCTGTAAAAAGTCACCCCCTGGTAATGTGTTCAGGGGACCCCCCTGAGTCATGCTTAGGTGGGTGGCCTTTGAGATTTTTTGCAAGACGCCGAAAAATTGACTTTGAAGTTCAGGACACTGACGTTATCATTGAACCCAAGAACTGACACATGGTGAGCGTTGTACAGAAGAATGGGACCCGATGTACAGTTAACTTTTGAACGGTTGGATTTACACCCCATAAATGTATTACCAACAGATAGAAACATGGTGGCTTGTAATCGAATACGCATGTTCTTTGTAGTTTCTAACTAGTTACATAATTGGAAACCGCGTTTTTATGTTTTTTGACCCGTTTTTGCATTAATTAGCAGAAAAATTCATTTCTTAAACTACTCAAAAACAGTTAAGAACATGCCTGTCTGCTTCGGAGGCACCATGTTTCTATCTATTGGTAATACATTTATGGGGTGTAAATCCAACCGTTCAAAAGTTAGCTGTACATCGGGTCCCATTCTCCTGTACAACGCTCAGTCATGTGTCAGTTCTTGGGCCCAATGATAAAGTCAGTGTCCTCAACTTTAGCTGAAAGGGTAAATGTCGTCCTGGGTATATACAAAGATTACCCAGGATCTCAATCTTCACTAAAATAATACCCTGGGTGTAGTTTCGGTGGCCGANACTGCAGCTAGTCCCCCATTTTCGCCAAAAATGGGGTTTTGCCCCCTGGGTATAAAGGAATTCCTCAAGGCTGTTGTTCTCCTGTTGAGAACAATAGCCTTGAGGAACTCCTTTACGTTGAGGAGCATTCTAAAATACAGGCCCTAAAGTCGAAGTGTGGAGCAGGTGGTCGTTCTATGCATTTCTTGATGAAGGATTAAATGAAGAATTAAGAAGAGGAACGCAGTTAACAAAGTCAGTATCAGCATCTTCTGATCAAATCAACAGTGCTTCCATCTATACTCAAGATGAGTAACTTATATCTCACAAGCCTCAGAACTACAGCTTTCTGCTCAATGCATTCTGCTATCCTCTAGTCTTGCCATAAAAGAGATTGGTGTCAAGAGGACATGTTGTAGCTTGAGATGGCCTCTTCCACCACTTACTAGCCTTGATAGCCTTTGGGCTTGACACAGTGCAGGTCACAATTGACATCCCTGAATTCGCGTAAGTTGCGCGTAACTTGAAACGCAACAACTCAGGAGCTATGTTACACGTAGCTTACGAGGTGAGTTACAGGGTGAGTTATGCGAATTTTGCTAGCTAAGCAGTGATTTACGGGGCGAGTTACGCGATTTTGGCGAGTTAAGCAGTGTTACGTGAAACCAAAGCCGTGAGTTACGCGTTACTTACGCGAAGCCGTAGGGATGTCAATTGTGACCTGTACTGGCCTAGTGGTTATCATGTCCACTAGTAAGCAGCAGATCCTGGGTTCGAACCCCGGGCCATATGGTATCCCTGTCTCCTCAGTCCATCACATGGGGCAGTAAGCTGTGGTGCTTTGTAGGCCTACCTTTGTGCCTTTGGATCTTCAGTCCATCACATATGGGACTGTAAGCCGTGGTGCCTTGTAGGCCTACAGTACAGGTCACAATTGACATCCCTATGGCTTCGCGTAAGTTACGAGTAACTTACGCGAATTTAGGGATGTCAGTTGTGACCTGTACTGTACCTTTGTGCCTTTTGGATCTTCAGTCCATCATATGGGACTGTAAGCCGTGGTGCCTTGTAGGCCTACCTTTGTGCCTTTGCAAGGGCAAGTAAAAGACCCCATCCAAATGAGGAACATGAGTAGCTTGAGATGGCCTCTTCTGTCAATAAAAATCAAATAAAAATACACCTATTATGGCCGATATTCAAAAATGTTTGGGCTTCAGCCCTGATGTAAAGATACAATATAAATAGGTCACATACAAATCATTTTCAAGAACGATAGCTCTCAAATCATAAAATAAAAAAATCTACTGCCACTGGTAGCTCTTACCTGTTACCACTCCATAATAAATTAATGGACCCCCTCTCCACCACAAAAACCATTGATTTAGATAGAGTGACATGATAAACCTTGTCCCAAGGCCCCACGGGATGAGTCATTCTGATATTGATAAACGTGATGTGAATGAACGGGTAGATCATTCCGTATACTTGTGAAGTTACCGTATTGGTGATGTGAGCTGCTGATGTCGCAGGCTGGAGAAGGTAGGAGAGTTTCTTGTGTTTCACTTCGCTTTATGTTGTGTCCTCAGGTCATGCATCTTTGATAATCGAAGGGCGTTCTGCTCACTACTGCGTTACATCGCACATCACCCTTCGAGAAATAGACCGGTCCGCGGCGTATCTTGGCACGATGCCAACTTTACGGGTCGACCGATCATATTCTACTTTATATCGAGTCTTCGGCTACCACTATATTTGTACCACGAGGAAATTTTATAACACCGGTTCTGATTGGCCTCCTCTTTGAGAGGCAGCAGATACGCCGCGGACCGCTTTATTTCTTGAAGGGTGATGTGCGATATATTAACGCAGTGGTGAGCAGATCGGCCTTCGATTATCGAAGATACAGTACAGGTCACAATTGACATCCCTAAATTCACGTAAGTTACGCGTAAGTCACTCATAACTTACGCAACAACTCACGAGCTATGTTACACGTAACTTACGAGGTGAGTTACGCAAATTTCGCTAGCTACGCAGTGATTTACGAGGCGAGTTATGTGATTTTGGCGAGTTACGCAGTGAGTTACGCGAAACCAAACCGTGAGTTATGCGTAACTTACGAGTAACTTACGCAAAGCCGTAGGGATGTCAATTGTGACCTGTACTGTATGCGGGTCATGGGGCAGTAGCACATCATCAGTGTTCTGCCCATGACTGAATGAGTGCCGGTCGGGGGCCCTCCCGTAGAAAAATTTGAAATATAGACTTGCTGAAATGCAATTTCCTGGCACCTGAGAGTCGAAATATAAGCTCATTTGCCATCAAAATGACGTTGTTGATCCACTCTGTTGCAACTTAGGCAGCCCGCTGTTGTCGTTGTTGTTGTCATTGGTCAGAACTTTGTCAGGAAGCCCTGCTGGGAAGCACATTTGGTGAACGGGATCAGAAAGGAAATTCGGAAGTGTGCGTGGCGGGCATCACTCGTCTCTCGTGGCAATCTTAGATTTCTGATGGTTGGAAAATGCTCTTTTAGGCTGAGGGCTGGTCGGCATTTCTGTGTCCGGGAGGGGCCGTCCGGCGCTGACCAACAGCGGCAGAACCCTGCATCATCTGCCCAGCTATTCATCTGTCAACTGGTGAAAGGTTGTTTCTTGAAACTCTACAATATTCATGTCAGATCTAGGTAGATATCATGGCAAACTAAAATTACTGCAAACTAATTGATCTATTAACCCTTAAGTCTGACAGCAGAATGTACATAGTTTTGGTGTCGGACGGAACGATAGATTTTGCTGGTATGCTCAATATTTTTTGATACCCTCCTTCAAATGAGTGTACACTGTACATCCCAGATTGAGAAACTAAAGTTGCGCTTCCACTACAAAAAAAGCCGGTATTTGTCCGCTCTTATTCTGCTTCCATTACAGAATAGCCGTGTTTAATAAGTCCGGTTCTATTAAGTGCGGATCTATTTAGTTCGAGTTGCGCTTCCACTACAAAAAAGCCGGTGTTTGTCCGCTCTTATTCTGCTTCCATTACAGAATTGCCGGGTTTAAAAAGTCCGGTTCTATTAAGTGCGGATCTATTTAGTT
>NMRB01003025.1:40729-73205 GCA_002633025.1 Notospermus geniculatus
TTAAAGTGGTCCTAAACCGCCGAGCAAAAGTTGGCACCCGATCATTTTCACCGCCCACGAAAATGGAACTTCCGATTTCCGCTCCTGGCTTCTGAGCATGCGCAGTACGCTACCTTCACTGAGTTTGTCAATCGTGCAAACCGCACAGCAGACAGGATGCCGAAGCGAGAAGTGAAAGAAGGGAAAGGGCGACCTTAAAAGGTAGCAAATGCCGACCAGCAGCTGTGGATTGTCCACAGACATTATCGAAGTGGCTCATAATAAAGAAAGAACTCCGTTTTAAGACGATGAGGAGGTTGTTAGCATGTATGGCATCATTAACATATTGCCGGACTGCGGATCTCGCCGCCGTGCCGGTGTAACGTCAGCGAATTCTGGGGCTCCTTCCGAGAAAAGACCAACTTGCCTGGCATACCGGCTGGCATCGCCATCAATGATGTCACTCGTGTCGGATTGAACACTCTTCATGCTCTTATGCGTGAATGTATCCTCTAAAACTCCCCTGAATCGAGGAGAAATCTCGACTCGGCGAACTGGTGGCATCCACGTTGTTTTGACAACCAGCTGTCACTCATTCACAACTTGCCCAATCAGTGATCGCGTAGTAAATTCCATAGTAATCACGTGACGTGATGATTGACAGGCGTTCATTCATACTGGCGTGTCGCGGGAAAATGAAAACGAGGCTGTCTCGCTCGCCTCGGCGGTTCAGGATCACTTTAATTCGACAGGCAGCTAAATATCAGGCGCGGATCCAAGGGGGGAGGCACACCCGGCCGTGCCCCCTCTATTTTGTGGAAAATCTTTAAAATTGACCGGGAAATTTCGAAATTTTGAAAAGATGTTAAAAGACCAAGGTTTCCACGATGTGTGCTGGCTGTGCCCTCTTTCCCATGATTCTGGATCCGCCCCTGAATATGTCCACTCTGTAAAGACGAAAATCTGTACTTGAGACATCCCGTCACTCTTCATCACGTCCATCATTCAACATCATTGAATCACGACTGCCAAGTGGGAGTAATCGAATTTCTGACCGAGCAGTATTTGTAGTCTCTAGGTACTCATTACCGATTCATTAAGCATTTGTGCAATCTAACACTGAGACCAATTATTATATGTAATTTGATTGACAGGTTTGCATTGTTTGGTGTTTATTATTGATTGCTGTTCTAAAATTCTGACCGAAGTACTGGCATCTGGAGATGTCAGAGTGGTGCAGTCTGACATCAGTGCCTGTCACGTCTGATGATCTGGGTTTGATGCCTAGTCAGTCCTGGGGCCTGTTTCAAAAAGTGGCTTTAAAGGGAAAAAGTTGTGGAAGTCAAAAATGAAATGGTCCATGGACCATGTGCTCACCCGTTTGGACATACATGTAATAGTGTAATGACAATGTGAGCGCTGCATCCGTGCCTGTTTCAGTGCTCACACGGCAGAACGTGGCAGGGAGGGACAGTTCTTTATTTGAATATTGCAACCAATGTGAACTTTTGGCCCGATCGGACATCCAGTATGGCCACCAGGTGGCATAACCCAAAAATCATTGATGTCCGGCAACTTAAGAATGACTTGACCCAGATTGCTCATAACTGACATGCACCTCTCTCTCTCCACAAATATTTTGACATTCGGTATCAATATCGCTGAGTGAAAGGGTAAATGTCGTCCTGGGTATATACAAAGATTACCCAGGATCTCAATCTTCACTAAAACAATACCCTGGGTGTACTTTCGGTAGCCGAACATCACCCAGCATCGTAGTATGACACCTGGATTCGAGATTGTCTCGCCCGTGGTCATGTGACCGCCTGAAGAATGTCAGGAACAGCTACACTCAACAAGTACCGCGGCGCGAGATTTCACGGAATTTCTAAATAGGACTCATTCCTAGGCACAGATTTTGGAAGCTGGGTGATGTCTGACTGCCGAAACTACACCCAGGGTATTGTTTTAGTGATGACTGAAATCCTGGGTAAGCTTTGTATAATAGAGCTCATTATGACGTCACTTTTGACCTGCAGGCGACCATTCTGACGTCGACGACAAAATGCGCCACGTGTAGACCGCGTCATGGTTTGAAGACACACACACTCCACTTGCACTGACGACAAAATGCACCACGTGGGTCGCCGACGTCGTTTGACATCAAATTGACCGTCAAGATGGCGGATTTTTCTGTGATGACGTTATCTGCACAAGCTCTATACCCAGGACGACATTTACCCTTTCAGCATCAATATCCTGCAACTCAGACATTGGAGCTAGAATGTTGATATAATTAATTGATCCGTCGAAAAACTGTGTACAATCAATTTGGCACTCGTGTGCTATAATGTCACATAAATTGTTCCGTAACCCCCCATTGTGTGCCCCTGAGCTAACGCATGTATAATGTAGAACCATTGCAAATATATTCATCTGTGGTCGTGGGGAGCTGCGGAGACTGTGTGCATCTCTGTATTGCTACGGCAACCAAATGGATAAAATTGTGATGCGTTCCATCATGATGAGCCCGAGTTGAAGGAGGTATGTACTGTTCTTAAATGTCAGAAATATTTCTACGGTGTTCTTGGATTTATATTGAAATCCGTCCCTGTAGGTTATTTCTTCTCTATCCATATTCAGCTGACATTAACATTCTATGAGTCGATGTTGGCCGTTGATATAAGCGTATCGGCACGGCGATCGCTCGGAAAATTGATTAACTGGAGGAAATTAATCCAGAGGTTAGTCATAACCGTGCAGGGTTCTATGAATTGGGTGGATGGGGTTGTTACATGTAGGTCCTTGTGGGATTTGTTCAACAGTCAGATTTCAAGCATATGCTTTATTTAAAGCCCCACAGTATTGAATTTTACTGGATTTTCAAAGTGTTGGGAGAATGCTGGTCGAGGTCTCATAGCATCGTGAAGGTCCCCAAAATGCCTGCCTGATGCGTATTTCCGAGAATCAAGGCCTAGTTTTCAGCACACAATGAAAAAATCTGCAGGGAGGGCTCTAATGTATTCAGATAGAGCGCAGTACATTTTACACGTCGTGACGTCGTGCACTGACGTCAAGAATCGCGGCGATGATTTGCGTTTTTCAGATTCAATACAGTGGGGCTTTAAAGCTCCTCTGTATTCAATTTACACTTTTTTTAGCT
The DNA here is from genome assembly GCA_002633025.1 of Notospermus geniculatus. NCBI lineage: Eukaryota > Metazoa > Nemertea > Pilidiophora > Heteronemertea > Lineidae > Notospermus > Notospermus geniculatus. Next base: position 43,872 of record NMRB01003025.1, read on the forward strand.
CACCTGGATGAGCTCTTGTCGTCGGTCATCGTCCGTCGTCGTCCGTCATATTCCGTTAGCAGGGCACGTTTCGTAACCGCTGGAGCTATTGATCTGAAACTTGGTACATATATACCCCTAGGTCAGATGACCTATGACACCACTTTTGGGTCCAATTCGATTCTCCGCTTGGCCACCAGGTGGCCAAAACCAAAGCTCAAAGTCCAGTAACTCCTGAACTGTAACTGGATTGTCTCCAAATTTTTATCAGGTGCATCTAATGAGGATACATGACCCTGGAACATTTCAATTTAACATTTGTCATTAGTCTCCGCCACACCACGTAGTGGTCGAGCGGAGACTCTTGTGTTAGCTAGGAAACTTTCTCGGCAACTTTCTCGGCCCAAACCAACCTCACACCAGGAGGCTTACGTGCCTATGCGTGTGTGCATTCTGCAGTGCTTCACGGGCTCCTTGCAGTGTCGTAATTTTATCACCATATAACACGAAGTTTCGACGAAACTGTCTTTCAATAAAATATTCCGGTGTCAGGATTTGTGACTACTAGTATTCTTTCATTTCCACGTCGGGTGTATGTTGTTTAATTTATCCATGCTGATGTTTGCGACGATGTTTTGCGCCACGACTGCCGTATGATCCCAGCCTGACAACATGGACGACATGCTAACGAACATGACCAACATCCAACTCGGCTAGGCCTATATCCGCCATGTCCTCGGCCCATATCCCCCATTTCCCGATCGGCATTCTGTTTTTTGGTAGGCCCTAACGAAACTGTCATTCCTTTTGACATTTTGGCCACAAAAAGCAACTGTCCGAGGACATGGCGGGATGTGGATGGGATGGTGTCCGAGAATAGGACCGCCGTCACTGAAAAATCTATTCTCGGACACTTTTGGAAGTCAAATTGCGCGAGGCAGAGTGGATTAAAATACATCAAATAAACAGTTTCCGGTTCAGTTTACGTCACTTTCATCAATAAAACCTTACATTCGTTCTTTCATGTGGTATTGCGGGTCAAAATTGGCCGTGCATGTCTCTTACTTATACATGTTATAGGCCTAGTGTGACATGCGACGCGTGGCGGAGACTCCAGAGTCTGCATGCAGACTCAACTGAACTCTAGTTTGTTTTTCTGGTACGTTCACCCAGGTGAGCACATGGTCCATGGGCCATTTCATTGAAATGTCAGGAGAGTGCAGGTAGAGGTCTTATAGCCTCGTGAAGGTCCCCAAATAGAGCTTGTGCAGATGACGTCATCACTGAAAAATCCGCCATGCTGCCGGTCAAAATGACGTCGTCGACCCACGTGGTGCAGTTTGTCGTCAGTGCAAGTGGAGTGTTTGCACGTGATTTGCACGTGGCGCACTTTGTCGTTGACCGGCAGCATGGCGGACTGCAGGTCAAACGTGACGTCATAATGAGCCGCTGCACAAGCTCTATACTTGCCTGATATGTACTTCAAAGAATCAAGTGCTGGATTTCAGCCAACATTGAAAAAACTGCAGGCAGAGCTGTTGTACAGTCACTAGCTGAACAACTTCCATGGGATAGTCTTTGGACAGTTACTATCTGACAGCAAATTTTCGACAGAAAACTGTCATGTGGAGCAGTGCCTTTAGGCCTAATGGTAAACTTCCCAGAGGATATCGCATAGGGACTGTTAATCAACAAGAGTCAAACATGTCGAACAAAAAAAAACAACTGGCATCATTATAGATCGTTGCAGTTGATTGGGAACAACATCTCCAGACCAAAGGCACAAGGCGCACAGCGTCACATCAGTGTTGGCGCAGCCAGCGCCCATGCTTTCTCCTGTACGTCGACGATGTCATTAACGTCTCACGTGGGTTTTGTAAACCTTTTCAGGTCAAACTTTTAGATTTCCAAAGCGAGTATTCCGTTGATCAGTTATAGGCCTAGATTCCCAAGTTTTAATGACCGTCATGATCCCAAGGTTCTAAGCTATCCACTGGTATGTTTAATTAGTGGGAGTGACCAGGGACCTGGTGACAGCAATGAGTTAAAAAGGGCATGTGTGGTCAAATTCTCGTAAACGTTGTTCCCTACTTTTTGCATGGATCTATAATGATCGTTTAATAGTCAACAGCTGATGTAAATGTTCAATCCATGATGAGGCAGTTGAATACAGTACGTTGCACAACTGACCTCCCTGTATCCGCGCGTACCTTCCCCGAACGTGACGCGGAAGGTAGGCTTCAGTTCATCGCGTATGGTACGGGTACGTCACGCGTCTCTGTTGCGTGATGTCGGGCGAATGACGTTACGTCTTCACTGCGTGCCTGCCATGACGCCGCGCCACGTCCTCGGAAGATACGAGGACGGTACGTGCATGACGCTGCATGTGGTACGCGGGTGGTGCACGGCGTGGAAGGGAGGTCAATTGTGCAACGTACTGTAAGTTCTGTTCCTTTTCCTTGCTGATTCATGCTACTCTAAGGCCATATGTGCTACATTCCTTGCTTCTGGTACTGGCATTGAAATTATCAGTCCCAATGACCAAAATGGTTACAGGATAACTCGGCCCCGGATAATTCGCCTCGTGTTTCACTGCAGTGTGTGTACATGTATGTCACGCTCACAAAACTATGCCAGCATCATACTAAAATTTGACAAGAGTTTGTTTATTGTTTGTTTGTTCACGATTTTCTCCGAGACTAAATGAACATATCACCGCCAAACTTGATATGCTAATGCAAACGGGCCTGGGAAGTGTCCTTACGAAGCCCGAATTTTGATATCACTTATAGTTTTCAAAATATCAAGATATTAACGAAAATAACAATGCTGTTCCGGCCTTTTGATGTCATGACATCACCGAGATTGCCATCGCGTCATCCCTGAGGTCGGCAACGTCATGTACGACGGCCGAACGGGTATGACGTCATTACGTCCCCGGAGAGCGCCTAAAGACGTGATGACGTCACCGAGGTTGCCGTCGCATCATCCGGGTTGTCGGCAACGTCATGTACGATGGAATGACGTCATCACACTACTCGAACGGGTATGACATCATTCAGTCCCCAAAGCGCTCGTAATGACATGATGCGTGCGTCTAGCATGAATTAATAGTGAGTTCCACCTTTGAATGGGTATTGCCTCGTCTTATAAATCCAAGTTGATGCTCGAGTTTGATTTTTCAATACATACAAAATGTAATAAAGAAAACCCACCCACTTGTGAGTCCTCATCACGATCTCATGTTTGTGCATTGATAGCATCTTATAGAAAAATATAGGTTAGCTGTATAAAACCCTAAGTATTAATATTTATTGATCTCCTGACTACAATGTCAGTCAGTTTTATGTAGTGTTTGAAATAAGAAGTTGGAATATCTGTATCTGTGCTTCTGACCTTGAGATTTTCAAGTTTCAAGAATATCTGTGTGCTTCTGACCTTGAGATTTTCAAGTTTCAATAATATCTGTGTGCTTCTGACCTTGAGATTTTCTAGTGTCAAGAATGTATCTGTCCATCTGCCCTTGATATTTTCAAGTGTCAAGAATATTTGCCCTTCTGACCATGAGAGTTTTTGAATGTCAAGAATATCTGTGTCAATCCGACCTTGAGGTTTTCAAATATCAAGAATATCTGTGTCTCTGCTTCTGACCTTGAGATTTTCAAATATCAAGAATATCTGTGTCTCTGCTTCTGACCTTGAGATTTTCAAATATCAAGAATATCTGTGTCTCTGCTTCTGACCTTGAGATTTTCAAATATCAAGAATATCTGTGTCTCTGCTTCTGACCTTGAGATTTTCAAATATCAAGAATATCTGTGTCTCTGCTTCTGACCTTGAGATTTTCAAATATCAAGAATATCTGTGTCTCTGCTTCTGACCTTGAGATTTTCGAATATCTGTGTCTCTGCTTCTGACCTTGAGATTTTCAAATAACAAGAATATCTGTGTCTCTGCTTCTGACTTTGAGATTTTCAAATATCAAGAATATCTGTGCCTCTGCTTCTGACCTTGAGATTCTTAAATATCAAGAATATCTGTGTCTCTGCTTCTGACCTTGAGATTTTTAAAAATCATGAGTACAAGTATTATGAGCTTATGGCCTTGAGCTTTTTAACTATAAAGAATATCTGCGTGCCTCTGACCTTGAGATTTCGGTTTCAGTTTTCAGTTAAGAACACTTGTGCATACAATACTCTGCACAATATATTGACCTACCCTCTGCGTCGCGTACCACCTGCGTACCACATGCGGTGTCTTGCGCGTACCATCCTCGTGTCTTCCCCGGATGTCACGCAGTGCCTTGGAAGGCACGTAGTGAGGACGTAATGTCATTCGCGCGTGGTGCAGGCACTAATCATGCGGAAAAGATGCACGAGTGCCCGTATCGTACGCAGTGAGCGTATCTTCCGCATGGTGGAGGCGGAAGGTTGGCGGATAAAGGCAGGTCAGTTGTGCAAAGTACTGTAGGAGCTGTCAGTGTCAAACAGTGGAAAGACCAGCACCTGTCTGAGGTTCCAGATTCAGAAAATATTGGTTCGCTATGGAGCCGCTTGGAGTGCTATTTGTGACCATATGGACCCCTATTTTCACACGACTTTTCAAGCTATATTTAGACGTCAACTCAGCTTTCCTTGACGTTTACGACCTTACATGTATTTTGCTGTATTTTAACGTCTTATTGCGTCTGGTGATAGTGTACCACTAGCTTTCGACCTGATTAGTTGGGCAGTACGAACAAACGTCAGCAAAGGTACAAATTTCGGCGATTTCTCGCCGAGCTTGTGTACAAAGTGTAGTTCCCCGATTTGTCCGCTATGAGCACTGGGCATTGCGTGGTCGTGTCAATTTTCATAGGGGTGGGCAGCCACCCCTACGTTTACATGTTCAGCCAAGCTTTTTCCCGTGAGATTTGTGTGCAGCATGGAGGAATAACAGGTTATTCCTCCATTTTTGTGTGCAGTGAGTTTACAGTGACCATTTCCTCCACATTCCTCCCTTCTCCCCAACCATGCTTATTCGACATAGCGAACTCCTGTCGCCGCCAGGCTTGTTTTTACCTGTATTTTTACCTGTGTTGGTAATTTTGTCATTGCAGGGGTACAAAAACTGCTGACGTCTTTACGAGAAATCAAATCTCGTGCGCAGGGAAAGGATGAAGATCTTGTCTTCCTGAGAACATTTCTACAGAATCAGGACCTGATGTCGCTGCTAAAGGTTCATCAGACCATGTCTGATATCAGCAACAGGGATCTCAAGCCTCTTGCTGGAAATATCAAAGAGATGGCATCAGAGGTACTTCACAAATTCAAGTGCAATAATTTTTCTAGGTCTACTTCTGAATTAACCCGTTATCTAGGGTAGGACGTCATATTACGTCATCACAAAATCCGGGGAACCCCCGAAAACCCCCGAGGATCTCAGCTTACATAGGACATATTAGTATGCCCTGCAAGGAAATGGCGCTTCACATTGTGTAGAACATTATATCACACCCTGAACCTTATACTGTCAAATGCTTTTTTTGGTCAATTTTTTTCTAAAAAAGAAAAATTTTCAAAAATTAATTAAGCAGTTAACAGGTTAAGAGTAGCCCAAACAATCTCCGAACCCAAACAGTTTTATGTTATGCGAGGGGTCACATAAAGGAGATACAAATAATGAATATGAAATAGAAACGGGTCCTTCTACCAGATTCGAACCCACGGACCCTCGCATAAGGCATCAATCGCCAGCACTAAGGGGCAGCACGCCTTAAAGATAATGCATCACGGGTATTTTCGCGGGCCACGAAAATCATTGTTTATTTACATTTTGTTTGTTTATGTCCTGTCTTTCTTCGTCTTGTGAGTAATTTTTTGGTGGCATGTCTCTCTAGAAATTCTTTTGATGCCGAAAGTATTCAATTTGGTGGGTTGGCGTGTCCCAAAAGTCCAAAATAACATAATCTAAACATCCATGTTTACAAACATTGAATGTAAACAATGAAGTCGTGATACATTATCTCGCCTTAACCACTAGGCCAAATCCCCGTCTTCAAAAAAGATGGTTCAATGGCCTATGTGAAACAAGGCGTCCATCAGTACCCTGCGAGTAGCCCAAACAATCTCCGAACCCAAACAGTTTTAAATCATAATGTCTTATGATTTCTCTTACAGGTTGTGGATGATCTACGGTGCCATCCATTTTCATCAGAATCAGTGGAACTGCAACAGCTGCTTAAGAAACCACACATAAAGGTTGGTATTAACACTTTGATTGCCAATGCCATTGACTGCCTGGAATTCCCGTGCTGGCAAGTACCCGGATGGACCCCTCAGGGTGCTAAGCAGCATTCACACGTGCGACAGTTGGCCTGCGTTTAATTGCGATCGACTGTCGCAGGTGTACTGTTGCAAATTAACGCAGACTATCGCAGACCTTGCGATAATATTACACAGAGTCGTGTATAATCGTGAAATTTTGGAAATCTTCAAAAAATTAAACCTTGTCGCATACGTATTGCAAAGCAACCGCAGATTGTCTCAAAATATTGCACAATGTCACAAAATATCGTTTATAACCCCAAATTATCGGTGACGACTGAAAAGGCTGCAGACAGAAAACCTGTAAATTTTGGCCAGGGTTTAAACATGTTAAAAATTAGAAAATTGTCGCAGTGCCATCTAGACAGTGGCCAGGGAACCAGGCTATGAGAGCGGCTTAGTGTCCATCCGGGTATTTAAGTAGGCCATACCGATCCTCGTAATATCCATCTAGAGGGGATAGTGGTACCAGTCTTACTCTCCCATGCAACAGACTGAAAAGACAGGGATAATTAATATAATCCCATGTGGCCAGGGGTTTGAACCCAGGACCTGCCGCTTTAAAAGCAGATGTGATAACCACTAGGCTATTGAGGCTCTTCAGCAATAACATGTGACCTCTCTCTCTGGAGCCTTGATAGCCGAGAGGTTATCACGTCCACTCGGCAAGCGGCCTGGGCCATTATGGGATTTCTTTCCCGGCTCTTTTCTTAACACCCGTCGCAAGGGACAGAAAGCCATGCTGCCTTGTACCTTGTTTCTTTGCACCTTGGGCAAGTAAACAATGGTGAAGGACCCCATCCAAGTTAGGAACATGAGTGGCTTATGATGGCCTCTTCCGTACATGATCCCTCGCTCTTATGAACATCAATTTTACGAACTCCCGGATATTACGAACCCAATGCTTGGCTCCCAAAATTCCTGCCCCCATGGACGAATCCTCGCTATTACGGACTCATTGTTAGTACGGATTTAACCCTTGGCCCCCGAAGGGTTCGTAATAGCGACGGAGCACTGTACTTACAAGGGCCAATATGCTATGACTTTGGCCCTGACAGAAAAAATCAAATACATGTACATGTACAAATACCTCTCTCTTAAAGATGGAATGTGCACTTGTATTTTTTCAGGGTCTGTTCGAGGCTCACGATAGGATTGCCAACAAAGACTACAGCCCACAGTTACCAGACATTCCACACGAGGTCGATGAAGATGACCAGGAGTCTATCAAGATTGTACGGCTTGTGAAAAATAATGAACCCCTCGTAAGTGGCTTACCATTTCCTGTTGCCATAATCATCATTTTCAAGGATACACCTCTCGGAATTAGTTCCAGAACTGGTTTACGTGTCAGGGAACAAACAACTGGAGTAGAGAAAACTGGCCAAGCTGGTACTTATTCCGAGAGGTGGGTAATGTGGATGTCAGGTCGACCTTGCGATGGCACAGAACAGGCGACGACTGACTTTTCCGGATCACTTTGCGTCTGAGGCACGACAGCGTGGAACAAATCAGTCGCCGATGTGGTGTGACAGCAGCAGTTGCGGCTCACCTGTGACGATCGGCATCATTCACCACTCAAAAAGATCACAAATCGCAAGAGTTGAACATCTTCAACTTAATTTGTGCCACGATGAATCATCATCCCGATGGGCATTAAAGTGGTCCTAAACCGCCAAGCAAAAGTTGGCACTCGATCATTTTCACCGCCCACGAAAATGGAACTTCCGATTTCCGCTCCTGGCTTCTGAGCATGCGCAGTACGCTACCTTCACTGAGTTGCAAACCGCAGCAGACAGGATACCGAAGCGAGAAGTGAAAGAAGGGAAAGGGCGGCCTAAAAAGGTAGCAAATGCCGACCAGCGGCTGTGGAATGTCCAGAGACATTATCGAAGTGGCTCATAATAAAGAAAGAACTCAGTTTTAAGACGATGAGAAGGTTGTTTGTGTGTATGGCATCATTAACATAATGCCGGACTGCGGAACTCGCCGCCGTGCCGGTGTAACGTCAGCGAATTCTGTGGTTTCTGCCAAGAAAAGACCAACTTGCCTGGCATACATGCATGTACCGGCCGACATCGTCATCAATGGTGTCACTCGTGTCGGATTCAACACTCTTAGGCGTGAATATATCCTCTAAAACTCCCCGGAATCGAGGAGAAATCTCGACTCGGTGAACTGGTTGCATCCATGTTGTTTTGACAATCAGCTATCACACAGCTGTCAATTATCAGAACTTGCCCAATCAGTGATCGCGTAGTAAATTCCATAGTAATCACGTGACGTGATGATTGACAGGCGCTCATTCATACTGGCGTAGCGCGGGAAAATGAAAACGAGGCTGTCTCGCTCGCCCCGGCGGTTTAGGACCACTTTAACATAGCTTATAGGTTGCGCATATTAGTTACGCGCAAGTTTACACGTAACTTATGCAATGTCCGTTGTGGTCAGTACTGTACATTGATCGCATCTCTAAACCTATAAACGAGGTTCCCTGAAGGTCAGCGGTAATATGTTGGTCGCCTCGAGATAAAAAACCTAATGCATAATGTCTCCATCCTCAAAATTTTGGGAGACTTCACTCTCAAGACAGAGACTTCACATAAAGTTTGTGTATGACATATCTAACAAATTTATTTGATTTCAGCCTCTTTGCAAGAAATTAACACTTTTATGATGATAGGGCATTTAATAGGAGCGGATTTGGGCATTTTGGGGTGCAGAAAATGCTTCAGAGGGGATCATATACCCCTACAAAAAAAATTGGGGGGGGGCGACTTTATGTCTCCCTGGGAGTATTTTTTTGGTGATTTTGGGCGAAATTTTTGCCCTAGGTCGCCCACATCGCCCCCAAATGTGAGCCCTGCATACAATGGCGCTTATGATTCAACAGCAATAGACATGAACATCATTGATGTTATACTTTTCAGGACTAGAAATATTAATCTGTGCCACTTACATTTCAGGGGGCTACGATAAAAATCAACGAAAACACGGGTCAGATTCAGATCGCCCGGATCATGCATGGTGGCGCTGCTGACAGGAGTGGGTTAATAGCCATTGGTGATGAAGTCCAGGAAGTCAATGGGATATCAGTCAAAGGACGCGACCCATCGGATATTGTGGATATTCTGGTCAGTGTCAACCCACTAAAGTCTCTTTTACTGAGAGAATAGGGAGGTTGAGATCAGCAACTTAAAGCGAATGGCTCGNCGAAATCAATGTGAATAGTACAAAATGTACATTTTGACCGACTGAATTTGAAACTGTCATTAACCCATTTTAACAAATTTTTAATGGAACCTCGTCCCCAGGTGCACGTTCGCATATTTGCACAGGTTTTGCCTATGACTGGAGCACGGCTTTGCCTGGAGACTAGGTTCACTCTCTATGGGTGGTACTACCAAAAATCAAAACAAACCCCGTGAGCCATTCGCTTTATTCACGGATCCTTACGTAGGCCTATACGGATAGAATTCTGTACAACGAAGACAAATTTTGTGTACATTTCGATCCGTAACGTATAAGTATCCGTGATAAGTTGCTGATCTCAACCTCCCTAATGTCTTTGCACTTCAACCTATCATCGGCTGTGTCAAAAAAATTTTTAAAAGACATGGGGGCGTATTTAAGAACGTTCCTTAACGTTAAGGTTGACCTTGAGTCTATTGTAAAACCATCGAGAACAATAGATTTAAGGTGGACCTTAATGTTAAGGAACGTTCTAAAATACGGCCCAACAATTGTTGCATTGCTTGTAAAGGCCTCTATACACTGAATGACAAAAGTCGAAATTAGTCGCTACAATTGTCCGTTCCAAAATACTTTTTAGCCTGCTTGGCCCATAGGCCAAAAGGGCTTATGCTGTGCTTGGCGCCTTTAGTGGTGGTCTGTCGTGCGTGCGTGCGTGCGTGTGTGTGTCCGTAAACTTTTCCCTTGTCAGATGGATAGCGCCTTCTGTTTTTGACCGATCATTTTCATATTGCATATGGGTGTGTATGACCACAAAATCTAGGTCAAGTTCGATTTTGGGTGCGATGCGATTCCTACTTTGGCCAGTAGGGGGCGTTTTGTGAAAAAATTCAAAGGCCTGTATTTTGCGAATGGCTTGAGCTATCACGATGAAACTTTGTATGCATGTACCTCTAGCTTGTGGTGACTTGCACACGAAGTTTCGGTGCAATCTGATTCTCCACTTTGCCACTAGGGGGCCAAAACGAAAATATCAAATTTTTCCTTGTCAGATGGATAGCGCCTTCAGTTTTTGAAGGATCATTTTCATATTGCATAAAGGTGTGTATGACCAAAAAATCTAGGTCAAGTTCGATTTTGGGTGCGATGCGATTCCTATTTTGGTAGGTAGGGGGCGTTTTGTGAAAAACTTAAAAGGGCTATATTTTGATAATCGTTTGAGCTATTGTATTGAACCTTTGTATGTATTTACCTCTAGGTTGTAGTGACTTCCTGACGAAGTATTGGTGAAATCTAATTCTTGACTTGGCCGCCAGGTGGCCAAAACCAAACTCGCAAAATCTGCTATGTACGCTTTGGTCACAGATTGTCAAAGATGGCTTGTATGGGATTCTGATATGGCTTATGCTTTCCACCACTGTGCCAAAAAAGCCAAGCGGGCACAGTGCCTTTGGCACTATTTTTGTGAAAACGTTCCATAAATGGTAAAATCTTCTGACACTTTTGTGGAGTATTTCAACATGTCGCCAGATCAAGTGTTGTCGAACTGACCATAGCAGCGACTAATTTCGACTTTTGCCATTCAGTGTACAGAGGCCCTTATTCATCGTTCCCACAACGTGACTCCGACAGTGTCCGCCATTGCTGATGTCGCCGTAATGACGCAAAGCCGGTGGGCAAAATGCATTGCTGATGATGCAAAGCTGGTGGGCAAAACGCGCAACGTCAGAACGATGTAGGCCTGGGCCTACGTCATGGAAACGATGAATACCTAGCTGGCTACTGCTGACGTAATGTGGTGACAGACTTGCCCCCTGACTTCTTCAGTGCTTGCCCTATTTCGGAGGTGCATCCAAACACAATCTTGGACCATTTCAAGGCGTCTCTTTCCTTCAACAAACATTTTCTGCCCTGAAATATCGGGTGTCCAAAAAAAAGTGAACCGCTTTTTGACAAGTATTTTCTCAGCGATAGATAAACCGAATTCATTGGAAATTTTCACAGAGTAACCTTAGGGTATCATCACCAAGTCTGCGAAATATCTAGGTGATCAGTCGCAAATTATGCGAGTATTGTCAAATTCAAAACAGCATGTCAAAAAATCCAATATCAGAGCTGTGCAATATTACCTTCATCATGTTCATGCAGGTGTTGACATGCTGTTTTGAATTTGACAATACTCGCATAATTTGCGACCGATCTCCTAGATATTTCGCAGACTTGGTGATGATACTCTAAGGTTACTCTGTGAAAATTTCCAATGAATTTGGTTTATCTATCGCTGAGAAAATACTTGTCAAAAAAGCGGTTCACTTTTTTTGGGACACCCGATATATTCCCCTTTTCCATATTCCATTCCAGACAAGTGTCGTCGGACCAATCACATTAAAGCTAATCCCGGCAGATATTGAAGGAAAGAATTTCCGGGAAAGTAAGGTATCGTTCTGCGTATCAAACACGGTAGATGCTAGGCATGCACTCACGCCTCCATCCTCGAGCACGGTTTTTTCCGCTTGTCCATTCCTTCATTTGAATGAGACCCAGGTATCTTTAGCACTCCCTTCTGAACTCCAGTTGCTCCCCATAGATTCCAGCTCCATCCACGCTACAGACCGTTCTCAAATTGACATAAATGACAAAGATCTGCGCACTTCCGCCGAAATCTCAACCACAACCTCAGTCTGAAACTGAATGACGTAATGCAGACAACCCCACGACGGTGACTTTGAAGACGTTGCCTCAGACTCGACCATTGGTGAATCATGGATAGTGTCACACCAGCCGGTTTCAGATCGAGGTTCCGGTTGAGATTTCGGCAGAAGTGTGCAGATCTGCAAATTCGAGAATCGTCTATAGAGCTTGTGCAGATGACGTCATTACAGAAAAATCTGCTATCTTGACATCAAATATGGCGCTGACCCACGTTGTGCACTATGTCGTCGGCGCGAGTGGAGGGTGTACAATTTAACCATGACTTGATCTACACGTGGCACACATTGTCATCGACACCCGCATGGTAGATTCGGGACCCAGTCGTTGTGTCGCTCCGGCCGTCGCGCTACACTCCACAAACGACTGGGAAAGCAAGCTGCAAAATCAGCGGGTAGCGTACTGACAACAACAGATATGAATGAGTTCAGCCAATCAGAAATTGCGTCTTTAACGGCCGTCGGCTGCTCGTTGCGAGATGCCAAATCAGCTGATTATCGGAACTTTCTTTGAGGTCAAGGACAGTATCGTGGTACCTAAAGGGCGGTTTACACTAGGTTGCATCAAGTTGCAAGTTGCAGCAACTTGCAACTTGTTGCCAACTACCTGGGACGGTTTACACATAGAAAAATCGATGCAACATCCAGCGTGATCGAGTTGCAACAAGTTGCATGCCCGTTTACACATGCAACTTTTATGAAACTTTTTGGTCTCATCAGGTTTATGCAACAAGTTGCATGAAGTTGCATATGAAAAGTTGCATGTGTAAACGGGCCTTAAGTTCGATGCTGTATGCGATAAGCAGTACTTACGGATTTATTAATATCCTGATAGTGACGTTGAAAAGTTTCTGGACGGGTGAGAGGATCTGGTAAATTACATCATCCACAGAAATAACAACCAATCAAAAGTGTGCCAGATTTTCCCTAGTAAATTGCTTTCGGGCAATTTCATTCGTCGAGATGGGCATTCTGGTCGTCGGTACGCTAGCCGCTGATTTTGCAGCTTGCTTTCCCAGTCGTTTGTGGAGTGTAGCGCAGCTCTAGCGTCCAATGGAAATACCTAGTATGTCACATTTTGGTATTTTCGAGAAAAATGGGTTTATATGGAATGACAACTTGGAAGAGTTTTGTTGTGGAAAAAAGACTCCTAATTAAAAATATGTCATACAACGGGATTAAATGCAATTTGCTATGTTTTTCCTCTGGTTTCATGCTGAATTTGCAAAGGTAAAAGCAAAGTCACAATTCTGATGACTTAGACGTAAAAACCGAGTCAGTGCACCACTGTCTTTCCGAGGCTTTGGCGGACATTTTGCAAACAAAAACTGTTTATTATGATGAAAAAATACCTAGCAAGAACGAATTTGGCCTTAACTCATTTTTAGCCCGCTTGGCCGCAAGGCCCAGCAGGGCTTATGCTGTGGTTGGGGTCATTTAGTGGTGGTCTGTCGTGCGTCCGTACGGCGGTTCGGCGCTTCGTCCGTAAACTTTTGGTTTGTTAGCGCTCTAGCGCCTTTATTTTTTGACGAATCTTTTTGGTCTTCGGTGGGTCTATATATAGGCCTAAGATCTAGGTCGAGTTCGATTTTGAGCACGATTTGATTCCTATTTTGGCCTCCAGGGGGCGTTTTGTGAAAAATTTCAAAGGGCTATATTTTGATAATGGTTTGAACTATCATGTTGAAACTTTGTACACATGTACCTCTAGGTTATAGCAACTTACCGACAAACTTTCGGTGAAATCTGATTCTTCACTTTGCCACTACGGGGCCAAAACCAAAATCACTGAAAGTGCTATTTCTCCATAACCAAGAGATGGATTTTTGTCATTTTTTTTCATGGGTATATCTAATAATATAGTATCCGAGTTTTTAATTTGACCTACTTTTCAAGGTCACAGAGGTCAAAGTTCACCTGAAATTATGAAATTGGCTCTTTTTCTAATGGTTTGCATGTTCTTACTCAAGAGATTAATATGGCAATTTGGCATGTTTGTACCTAAATGGCTTTTATGGGGTTGCTGATGATTCCCACCACTGTGCTTCAAGCCAAGCGGGCACAGTGCCATTGGCACTATTTTTTCCAAAAATGTGACTTACTAGGTATTTCCATTGGACGCTAGAGCTGCCGGAGCGACACAAGGACTGGGTCCCGAGTCTACCACATGGTGGACTGCTTGAGATGTCCTTTTCCATACTTACCAGGGCCAGTAATTCTTAGCATCGCCCCTGATGAAAAATAGAATACAATACAAAATTCTCAGGTTTTAATGATGTGATCAAAACTATTTTCAGTTTTACAAAATTTTGACCCTAATCTTCCATCCTTTTCTGTTGTCGTGTACTGCATGTTGTGTGTTGTGTTGTCTGTTCTTCTGTTAGGCCAAAAAAGTAATCTGTTTCTTGTCCGCGCCCGAAATTTTGTTTAACAATTTCACATTTTCCCATTTTGCTTACCCAGCACCTTCTATACAATAGCTACGTCTACACGGAGCATTTTAACCCCAGTTACCGTAACCGTCTACACGGGGCCTTGTCTCGAGCTAAGTTGTCTCGGGTCAGCTTTGTCTCGGGTTAACTTGACCCCAGTAGGGTAGGGGGGGTTAAGATAACCCGAGACAAAGTTGTCTCGAGACAGTTGTCGTGTAGACGCGCTCGCCTGTCTGTCTCGGGACAAAGGCCTATATTGGTTCCGTATTTATCAATGTGTGCATTGATAAATAAGGCATAAATGACGTAATGGAATGGACGTCACAAGGCGCGTAGTGTTGAAAACACCGTCATGTCATGCATCCGTGTAGACGCTCCGTTACTTGTCTCGGGTTAAAAAGTCTCGAGACAAAGTTGACCCGAGACAAATCAGTCTCTCGTGTAGACGTAGCTAATGCATAGAAATGCTTCGTCACTTGAAATCATCTTTATTTTTCATGAAACCTGTGCTTTAAACATGTAGAGAGATGGTTTGCTGGTAGATTTTTCGCCATCCATGAAGAAAGCTGGAAAAAAAATATTTGAAAATACCCGGTAGCAAAAAAATTTGCATGCCCGCATCAATTTCCGCTGAGTTGCTGGACAAGAAATAGATAATTTTTTTGGCCTAATCACGCTGCTTGTTGATGCTCTCAACCTTACATCTTCTTTCGGAGAGTTCAGCTTGAAATTCTGACTTAGCAGTCACTTTCATTTGGGGCTTTGAAAGTGTCACTTTCGCCAAAGTGGAGTCTTGTGCATCAGCAAAGTACAGCTAAAGTTACACTTTTCCAAAAGTACGGCTAAAGTGTGGGCGGTCCATACTGGCCTCAGCCTTATTCTCCACCTTTCAGTCTGCCAGCCAGTCATACTGAAAGGCCTTTAACTTAGCCAGTGCATACATTATGATTTGGTGTTTAATGAAGGGACATCAGACAGACAAAAGTAAAGTACGTTATGCAGTAGGTGTGTCTGTCATCTCAATGCATGTCTTACTACAGCCTTGTTTCTCCTTCCAGACTCGCATGAAGGCTCACTTCAGTTATGACCCCCGAGAAGACAATTTAATCCCCTGTAAGGAGGCGGGGTTGGCATTTAAAAAGGGGGATGTCCTGCATATTGTCAATCAGGATGACCCTCTCTGGTGGCAGGGGAGGAAGGAAGGGGACCCTAACATGCGAGCAGGACTCATTCCTGGCAGACATTTGCAGGAAAGGTAAGAGACATATTTTGGCCCTGAACAAGTTGGGACAAACAATTTCAGTATTGTCTGTCTATTGCGTAGTCTGAGTGATTCTATTTCTGTCTTTACCTCCTGGTGTCATGTCAGTATGTTTAGGCTCAATTTCCTTGGGACTTAACCCAATAGAGCCCATGCCGCCCAAAACCGCCATGCCATGAGCCGCCTAGAAGACCGCACCTTTTTGACAAAAATCCCCATCACCTCTAATGTAGAAATCAAAATCACCAATGGGGTACCAGCAATACAAAAGGCGGCGCTGATCATCAACCAGGTTAAAACGCAAGTGCGCATGCTTTGCGGTTGTTGAACGTCATCGGGCGTCGGGCGTCATTCTGACGTTACAAAAAACTGTGTCATTCACAACCCATGACGTCGATCATTGGCCTGTCATTTACGCTAAAATGGTCAACTTTATCGATTAAATTAATCATGTTCCCGCAGAGATTTTTGCTCAAAAGCAATAAGATATATTTTAGCAGTTCTGTACTTAATGATAGAAACGTAAAATTAGAAATTGAGTGCAATGTTTTAGTTATATTTGGCCTAGAAACAGGGTGTGCTATTCAGAATTAATTGGAAAATAACGTTAACCTCACTTTCAATGATGCAGTTCTGACCAGGTTGATAGTCAGCGCCGTGTCGCGGATTAGGTTTGCCGGTACCCCATTACTGCCTGCACTGCCACAATCCGCCATGTCTCCAGACGCCGAGACTGCCAAAAAACCCTTGACTCATTACACTGTTCTCTATTCAGCTTAATGTAGTGGCATTTCATGGCGGTTCGGGGCGGTGAAAGCTACAGATGGAAAGTACAAAAAATAGGCGGCTCTATTGGGTTAAAGCGAATTGATATCGAAAAAATTTGATTTAGAAATAGAATTTGAAAGGGGACAAATTTTCAGGAAAAAATGTAAACAAACTTCTCCAGAATGTAAACAAAGAAATGTTTGTGCATTCTGATTGGTTGAAATTTTGTGTAATGTAAATAAAATCCGCACTCAATTTGCTTTAACACTGGTTTTGTAGCAGAGAGTCACAAAAGTTAAAGGATTCCGATTCCGTTGTTAAATATCAAGAAGTCAACTTCCAGAAACTTGTGAATTTTTGACCCCAACCGGGGTCTTCCTCAGGCATTTTTCAGTTGGAGAGACCAGAAAAGAGACCTACCAAGTTTCTGGAAGTTGACTTCTTGATATTTATCATTTTGTGTGTCAATTTTTGTGCTTTCTCGTTTGGATATGATTCAGTTGTTACATGCACATCCCTATCTTTCAGGAGAGAGGCTTTTAAAAATGCTAGCACTTTAAAAGAGAGCTCAGGGAACAAAACGAAAAGTAAAATAGGTAGTAAATTCAGCCCAAAACTCAACAGGCAGCAAAAAAAGACGAAAAAGATTATGTACCAGACGTCTCATAATGAAGGTGAGTAGGTGAAGGATATGTCACTTTGAGAGACGGTATCGCTAAACAACTACAGTACGGATCACAATTGACATACCGTACCAAAATTCGTGTAAGTTACACATAACTTGTGCGTAACTTACACGCAACCTACGAGCTATGTTACGCCTTGGAGGAATTATACTGACAGGAGGAACAACTCCACTAATCCCTTTCCAAACACGCCAATTAAGCCGCCCCGAAAACAATACACATCAAAAGCCTACAGTGTTTGCTTTATCGATCGTGTACTGCCCTTTGTACTCCATGTTAATCGCCGCGTGGAGTCGCGAACAGCGCCATCTACAGACTGTGGGATAAACTCGTCGGTTCGGCTTGGCACTCTTCTGTGGATGCGCAGTAGAAAAATGAGGTAATTCTTTGGACAGAACCTATGCGCAGTGGACATTTTCCAGTAGTAGAGAATCGTAGCTTTGAAACAGTATCAGTTGCAAAAAAATCGGTCAATTATTACGAATTTTATTCATGTTTTTCCAAACCAAGTGGGATAAATGAACATGGAAGGTAAGTAGATTTAAATCACGCAAACGAAGACTTTCCGGACGGTTCCGGTGAATGAAATTTAGGCTTTTAATTAGAGGAATATTGGTAGATTCGAAAAATGTTTACCAAGATTGTGCCCGATGCTGCCCACAGATAGAAATCCTCGTTTGAAATTGGCCCATTTTTAGTCCGAATTCACAGCGGGCGGCCATCTTGGCTTTGTTCTTGTTTTGTTGCCACACGCCGATCATTGCCGAAGATGACGGAAATCCCCGACGGGTGCACTGGAGCGTGAGCGCGAGGTGTGGAAGGTGTGAAGTGGGATGTAATTAGCAGGGTAATTAAGAGGGCGGCGATGATCGTGGGACCTTTGATACCGGCCAGTTGTTCCTCCTGTCAGTATAATTCCTCCAAGGTTACGCGTAAGTTACGCATAACAAATGGTCTTGTATCTGCGTAACCTGTGTGTGACTTAACGCGTGGTATTTCATGGCATGCAACTTGTGTGACTCGGACTTGTGGTTACACGTATGTTACGCAACATTTCACACAGTTAATACATATGTATAATTCGCATAAGTTGCATATATGTTACGCGTAAGTTAAGCGTATCTTGCGTGCGACTTACGCGGTGAGATACGCGCAACCAAGACATAATTTATGTGTAACCATAGTGTAAGTTACACGTAACTTAAACGAAGCGGTTGGTATGGCAATTGTGATCTGTACTGTATGATCTAAAACATCCCTCTAAAAACGTGGATGTTGTATAAAGATGTAACACTTTTGATCAAAGAAAATGTTTTATAAAAAACATTCAGTGAATTCAATGTACAGCCGGAGGCAACTGGAGTGCCGGAGAAAATGTGTGCTGAGTAAAAGGTGCTCTAGTTCGAATTGTAAACATTACGGTGTGCCACCTATTGTCAACTTCTGGTACTAACAAATCAGATAAAATCGAATTAAATCTCGCCTTTCACAACTTTTTGTTTGTTTTTGAGCGTAAAATCATCAATATATTTCAGTTACAAGAATATTTATCAAGATAGATATAAAAATAGATGACATTAATGTTTTGGTATACACGGTGCTGCCACCTGTCCGAGGAAAACTAACTATTATAATCAACCATAATAAACAAGAAGTCAATCTCCAGAATTCACGAATTTTCGACCCCAAGCGGGGTCTTTTTCAAGTGTAACTTTACAATCTGAAACTCTACAAAAGT
Organism: Notospermus geniculatus; assembly: GCA_002633025.1. Classification (NCBI taxonomy): domain Eukaryota; kingdom Metazoa; phylum Nemertea; class Pilidiophora; order Heteronemertea; family Lineidae; genus Notospermus; species Notospermus geniculatus. Next base: position 62,941 of record NMRB01003025.1, read on the forward strand.
CTTTTCTAGAGTTTCAGATTGTAAAGTTCCACTTGAAAAAGACCCCGGTTGGGGTCGAAAATTCGTGAATTCTGGAGATTGACTTCTTGTTTATTATCATTTTGTGTGTCAATTTTGTGCTGTTTGTACCTTGTATTATAATCAACCATGTAAATAAACAAACCGTAATGTTTACAATTCGAACTAGAGCACCTTTAAGTGGCCCTGTCTAGAGATCGACTGAACACTGAACTGGAACCTCAGATGACTGGCACCGATGTCTCCATGCTTCGGTCTTTGAGATCCCAGTTTCAGTGTTTGTTTTGAGTAGGGTATACAATAAAATCCTTCTATCCTACATGAACTATGTTCTAATTTTTTCACCACTTCAGATTTCAACTGTGAAGAAATTGTCACATATGAAGAAGTTGGACGGTATTACCCCAAACCTGGCATGTACCGCCCGGTGGTACTCATCGGTAAGGACACTCTGGAAATGGGTGGTAGATTTATGCCGGCCTTCCACGTGAAAGAAAACTTGCGACAGTTCTGGCAAAACTGTCGCAATAAACCTACCGATGGGTCTTCCACGTGAAAGAAAAAAATGTCAAAAGTCTCTGTCGGCAAGCTCTTGAAACTGTTGAGCAAGTTACTGTCGCACGTTTCTATCATGTGGCTCTTCCACGTGAAACAAAATTTGCGTGTGTGTCCATTGTTGACGACTGCCGCGTATTGTTAAAAAAGATTGCAACATTTCAGGCAAGGAATAGAATAAGTGTGCTATTCAAAGCAATAACTGTCGGACACTAAAATAACTGGCTGACATACCGGTAATCTTTTAATGCCTCTTCCCCTGGCCTCTTCCACGGTACAGAAATTGACCATGCAACAGAGTGTCTGACATTTTTCAAAGAGTGTCGCAAGTCTACTTGAAGAGCACCTTCCACGTGGAAGTCGCTGTCGGACAGGAAAATTGCGACAGAAAAGTTTCAGGTGGAAGGCCGGCATTAGTCATTGGTATCTGTGTCATTAGAAACAGGAGAAGCACCCTAAGCGTATTTGCATGCCCATATTTTAGATAACACACCAAAATCACAGTTGTGAAACCAACTGTGACCGTCCGAGAGGGTGTATCGTTTTCAGAGGTAGTTTGGAAGTGCCTTGTGGCTGTTCGTAATTTCTACCTCTGCCGCTTGGGGTTTATATCTATTAAGTTCAGCTTTAAGTCGGACAAGATGTGAACCAGGATGAACCAAAATAACTCCAGGAGATAAAGGAAGAAATGTAATCACTCAGATTTTACAAAAGACAGACAATAAGCCTAGGCCTACTGAAATTCACGAACCGTTGGTCTTAAGCCTAGTTTATGCTTCAACGCAAGACCATCTGCGTCCGACGCCCGATCAAATCTGGAGGCCAACTTCGCGGAATTGATTCATAATCCAACGTACTTTAGCGACGGCGACCCATTATGAAATGACTCCAGTAATAAAAACCTCGCGATCGGACGCCGACCAAATCGTACAACGGGGTCGGCGTCGAACGCAAGAACGGGCGTCGGTCGCCGGCGATGGTCGTGCGTCGAAGTATAAACTAGGCTTTAACCTGCCAACTTCAGAGCAACTCAATACTGGTTTTGCGGTGACGGGTCACTTATAAAGGGCAGTTTCTTACTGTTGTAAAATTTGCATTTTCATGCCGTCTAACATTAGAATGTCACATCCTGTTTCAGGTGCCCCTGGTGTTGGTAGAAATGAACTGAAAAGGAGATTAATTGCAACGAATGTGGATCACTTCAAGTGTACAATACCCCGTAAGTAAAAGTTACCGATTGTTTCAAGTGTACATTACCCATAAGTAAAAGTATGGATTACCTCAGCTATACATTACGTACCCTGTAGTTAGAGATCACTTCAAGTGTACAATACCCATAAGTAAAAGCTATATTTCACTTCATGTGTACAATACCCCATAAGTAAAAGCAATGTTTCACTTCAAGTGTACAATACCCATAAGTAAAAGCTGTTTCACTTCAAGTGTACAATACTCCATAGATAAAAGCTGCATGGTATGTTTCACATCAAGTGTGTAATACTATACCCCATAAGTAAAAGCTACATGTATGTGTCACTTCAAGTGTACAGCACCCCATAAGTAAAAGCTATGTTTCTCTTCAAGTGTACAATACCTCAAAAGTAAAAACTACAGTACAGTACTCCATAAGTGAAAGATATGTATCACTTCAAGTGTACAATACCCATAAATAAAAGCTATGGATCACTTCAAGTGTACAATACCCATAAATAAAAGCTATGGATCACTTCAAGTGTACAATACCCATAAATAAAAGCTATGGATCACTTCAAGTGTACAATACCCATAAATAAAAGCTATGGATCACTTCAAGTGTAGTACAATACCCCTTGCCTTTCAGATACTTCACGATTCCCTAAACCAGCCGAAGTGGATGGCCAGGAATACTTCTTCATATCTCGTGATGAGATGGAGACTGACATAGCTAACAATAGGTAGGTTACTAGTAGGCCACCATCTCATTATACACATGTAATAGACAAATCCCAAATTCCCAGATCTGCGCACTTCCGCCGAAATGGCAAACAGAACCTCGACCTGAAACCAGCTGACGTGACGCAATCCATGAATTCAGCAATGGTCGAGTCTGACGCAACGTCATCGAACTCACTGTCGTCACATGGTCGTGGGGTTTTCTGTGTCACGTCATTCAGTGTCAGATTGTTTCAGACCGAGGTTCTGTCTGCCATTTCGGCGGAAGTGCGCAGATCTTTCTCGTTTTCGTCAATTTGGGATTTGTCTATACTGCGTGAAATGTCACGTAACATACTGTATACTGGTACGCAAATATTTTCGCGAATAAAAATTTTTTTTAAAAATCGCTAACTGGTCAATACCCCTGCGAATTCTATTACACGCGAACCATTTTCCAATCACCGACGATCCCGTAATACATTGTTGTTTGCACTGAATTACACCGTGCACCATTGAAAATGCAGTGTTTTTGAAATCTTACATCGGACCCAAACCGCAAATATTTATCCACGTGAAAAGGTACTTACGGACCCCAACCGCTAAATATTTTAGCTGTGAAAATATTTGCGTATACGGTACATGTAAGTTACGCATAAGTTACATGCAGGTTACACAGATACAAGACCTTGAGTTACGTGTAACTTACGTGTAACATACATGTAGCTCGTAGGTTGCGTGTAAGTTGTGTGCAAGTTACCCGAATTTAGGGATGTCAGTAGTGATCTGTAGTGTATAACTCATTATTATAACTGGATGTATCTCATCACACCGTTTGCCATAACTTTAATTAAATACAGCTCACCCTCGCTATAACGTACTCACTGGGATCCATGGCAAAAGTATGTTATAACGAGGGGTACGTAATAGCGAGGGAGCTCTGTTCCCGGCATGTTACGGGACAAAACGCACTGTCATGCAACATGGGATTTGCCTTGCAGAACCAGACATTGATTTCGTGGGCTTTATCATTGCTAAAAGGATATTTTATGTATTAGGAAGTGTAAAAACTGATTGAGTTTAGAATATCAAGTAAATTGAGTAACATACCGTCGTTGTTTACACCCTTTTGCCATATGTGGAGCACATTTGACCAGCAGATCTAGCTCAAGTTGATCGTTGTTCAGGGGATTTTCTTGGAATTTGCTGATTTTGCAAAAAAGTGGGGATCCATTGGAAAAGTACGTTATATCTGGGAGTACGTTATGGTGAGGTACGTTATAGCAAGGGTGAGCTGTACTTTTGCTCCGTTTAGGTTCGTGGAGTATGGGGAATACAAAGATAATTTATACGGCACCAGTTATGAACAGATCAGATCGGCAATCAACGAAGGGAAAGTATGCATACTGACACCACATCCACAGGTAAAGGGATTTACTGTATTTTCGCGACTATAAGGCGCAGCCTTTTTCATGAAAAGGGGTCTAAAATTGGGGGTGCATCTTATAGTGAGGTGCGCCTTATCTGCGGCTTGGGTCCAACAATTTCGTCAGAAGTGTCAAGACGCTCACGAACCCAAGCATTCAAGCAGCATGCATGCATGTGTACATGTGTGCACTGACGCATTGCTGTGGATCAGCTGGCGAGTGCGTCTTATAGTGCAGTGCGTCTAATGTATGGATTTTGTCAAAGATTTAGGGTGAAATTAGGGGGTGCGCCTTATAGTCAGGTGCGCCCTATAGTCGCGAAAATATGGTATATGGGCAGTTATATCTGCAAATAAAGATATTACAAAATAAAGTTGTTGTAAAAGTCGTGACCTTGAGTCGTTGTCAGTGATTTTAAGTCTTGCTAAGAAAGTCGTTTGGCAGTGCTACAGCCATGTTGAAGATGAGATGGAGAAGCAGCGGATCAAAACCTGATTTTTACAACGACGTAGAGGGGAGATGTGTCATCGCTATGACCTCCGACTTACTATGCTTGCACAGGGTTAACCTTGTGAGGAGCCCTGATCCGAGTGATTATCACATCCGCTTAGCAAAGCAGCCGATCCCGTGTTCGAATCCAGCCCGGGCCTTATGGGATTAATCATGCCGGGCTCTTCAGGTCGTCGCATGGGACAGTAAGTCGTGGTGCCTTGTGCCTTTGCAAAGGCAAGTAAAAGACCTAGTAGAACTAGCAGGCCACCATCTTTATAAAGGTCTATAACGGTGGTTGACAGAGTCCCTTCTTTACAGGCCCTGAAGCTGCTGAGAACTGCCGATTTGAAACCCTACGTTATTTTTATCAAACCACCAACTTTGGATCGCTTGAAAGAAACACGAACGAGCAAGAATGCCAAGTCCACTTTTGATGAAAAATCATTACGGCCATTCACTGTGAGTATTTGTTAAAATGTTTCAGACGTTGCATCCCTGGAGAATGCGGTGGTGCAGTGGTTGAGTGTCATGCTCAAGATCAAGAGGCTATGGGTTCAATCTGCAGCCGCGCCACCACTTTGTAGTCTCAACTGGTCTGAAAGGATCAAGTGATGTGCTGAATGAGTTGCTCCGTGAGTTCCCCAGAAAGGTTTCTGGAGAGACTGGGATAATAGCCGAGTGCTAATATCATGTCCGCTCAGCAAGCGGCAGGTGTCAGGTTCGAATCCAGCCGGGCCATGGGATTTCATTCCCGGCTCTTCACGTCCGTCGCTGGGACAGTAAGCGGTGGTGCCTTGTACCTTGTTTCTTTGGCAGAATTGTCACAAGACGTTGGATGCAAAAAAATTGTTCGTCGGGTTTCATCATCATCGACAACGTCGGAGGATTGGTATCCTGTTGACTGAATCTGCTGCTAGGTGACGGCATAAAGGAATCAACCATAAAGGTTTAACTGCGAACGATGAACTTACTGAGGGATACACTTCATGTGTTGCCACCAGGTGTCTCTCACTGCCTGAATTTTGGCTTTACGTAATAGGCAGAAGCTTCAACTTTTTTTCTGGTGAAGGGGTACATGAACCTGTGAACTTGATGCTTTGAATTCCATTTCTGAGGATAACAGAGCTATTTTCAGGACAATTAGTGTTCCACGTGCAAATGTATGTTAGCCTATTCAAATGTACACAGATGACCCTGCACTCACATCGTTCGTGGGGTTCTCATTAATTCAGTTCTTTTATATCATAAGATCAACTTGTCGGAATTCAACAAAATTTGAAGTAAACGTGCAGAAGGGTCTCTCCTATCATATGGAAGAGTCAGAATGCAAATCTGTTGAGGTTTAAGGGATACTGCCCACATTCGTAAAATACTAAATTTGTAAGTTGAACCTTTATGGTTGATTCCTTTATGGTGATGGGTGTTTGAACTACACTTATGTAACATAGCATCGGCGTCCTGCAATTTTGATCATGCGTTGGATGCAGACGCTACTCTGCCCTCGTTTGGCCGCATGCTTTGTTTCAGAAGTACAACTTCCCCTCTTTCATTTCCAGATTGAAGAGCTAAAAGACATGATTCAGCAAACCACGAAACTGGAGACGATGTATTCACATCTATTTGATCAGGTGATTGTCAACGATGATCTGGAGACGGCCGTCGAGGACTTGTGCAAAGCTGTACATAAGACAGAAAACGAACCCCAGTGGGTGCCAGCCGGATGGGTTCGGTGACAACAATAACGTTTGGTCTGAAAATAAACAATATTGCAGTTCATTCCAAATCCCATGGCGCGAGGTTTTCAGCCGATATCTCCACAACGGCTGGGTCAAATTCAACATACCACACATCAATTAACTTGTCTTTCTTGCCGGTATCTTTCTGCTACATGTATCTTCATTTTTCGCGTAAGGCATGCTTAACGGATCCCATTCTCAAAACCCATTTCATTTCGCTATGCTGTTCAGTGCAGTTTACACGTGCGCGATGCATTGCGTCATTTCAAAATGGCCACCATTTCGGTTGTAAACACGAACTGTGATTTGTGAAAGAACTTTTTTCTGTCACGTTTTTCGGGAAAATGACAGTGATAATGGCTGTACCGCCAAGAAAGACAAGTCGATTGACGTATGTTTCATCAAAATCGGCCCAGCCGTTGCAGAGCTATCGTTGATAAACCTCGCGCCAATCAGAACTGGAATGGACTGTAGGGAGGTTTAGCACCTTTCAGACTCCAACTCCGACTTCAACTGTGAGAATGAATTGCAGTCCGCTATGGACATCCTTGATAAAAACGATTTGATAGATGTTTGCAAATCGTGAAATGCCATAACTTTATGACTGAATAATTTTGACTCGTAATCGGAAGTGCACATAAATCGCAAATATTATAGTTATGTTTCAAGTCGTAGCGACTAGGATTACGACTTCAATATTCATTATTTATCCGCACTTCCGATTTATATAAGGTCAAATTTTTCTGCCTTCAGTTTTGTTGTTTGACGAATTGAAAACGTCTACATGTATCAAATCGTTTTTATCAAGGATGACCATAGCGGACCAGGGCCGGCGCGGCAGGGGGGGTAGGGAGGGTATTTACCCCCTCAATATTTGTGGGTGATGTGCCCTTTTTGGTTGGAGGTGCCCTTTTGAAACGGGCACGCAAATCGCAAAAGGGCACTTTGCACGCCCCTCCAAGTGTTATGTCCATCGCCCCCCGCCCAGATGCCAGGAAAATCGCGTTTCCGGTACTTCAGAATCAAAATTTTCTCGGGGGAGCAGGGCATTTTGGTTCGCTGTGCTTGGAAATTACACTTAACTTAATCTTTCCAGACCCGTAGCTAGCATCGGGATGGGGGAGGGCAAATGCCCCCCCCAGGCCAATTGTTAAAAAATTGTTCAGCAAAATCAAATGGGGAAAAAAGATCATTATTGTTTGTTTCTCGGAGTGAAGGAAATTGACCTCAAATTGCATCTCAGAGCTTCAAATTTTCAAAAATTTTTTGTGGGGGATGTCCCCCAGACCCCCCGCAAAACCGGACCCTTCGGCGCTGGAAGGCGAAGCCGCCCACGTCCGTTGTGCTTATCTGCTTAAAATGTCCCTTACCGAAAAAAAAACGGTAGCTACGGCCCTACTCTCGTTGTGTATGTAGGTGCCCCTATTGGTGGTGTACCCCCTCAATGGAAAAGTGGTCGCGCCGGCCCTGCGGACTGCAGTTCATTCTCGTAGTTGAAGCTGGAGTCGGAAAGGTGCTGAACCTCACCATTATAGAGCTTGTGCAGATGACGTCACCAGAAAAAAATCTGCCATCTTGGTGGTCAAATTGACGTCGACCCACGTGGTGCATTTTGTTGTGAGCGCAAGTAGAGTGTGTGTGACTTCAGGCATGACGGGGGATAAAGATGAATGGTGTGGTAACCAAAAATTTAAAGGCTTTTGGCGCCAATGAGGAACCCGCGTGCCGGAAATCCCGACAGGTCGGCGCTGCGAGCAGTGCGACCGAAACGATGTCATTGATGTCGTTTTATGTGTTGACGCTACGTCATGAAAAAATCCGCTGTACATTTTCTACAGAAAAAATGAGATAAAGACGTTGCCGAAATCGCCATCTATGTCTTCCTTTTAAGGAAAAAAGCATTGCAAAATTGCAGACATTTTCATCTGCTACAAGATGGTGTAAATTTTAATGCCAGGTGACCGAAACGAAAGGGTGATTTTCATGCCAGAAATAAATGGAAATAACGTTAGAAAAAAGAAAGTTCGGTCGCACTGCTCACAGCGCCCCGTCGTGACGTTAGTTCCTCCGGTTTCTCATTCACAGGGCGTCATCAACCAGGCTCATGCCAAGTCTACGATGTCAGGACTTGGGCATAATTTGGAATATTTGGTACAGAGATGTATACCTAGGGTGTAATTCTGTCACACTAAATTTATCCTGGATATAGTTCATGTAGGTAGGAGTATCCAGGACGACATTTACCCTGCTCCACTGGTTATCTGAATAGGTACAGGTGTGATACAATCTAATGCCCCATCTTTTCTGATGTCCCCCCGCATTGTTTGTCACAGGATTAAGGGTCTTCATCTCTCTAGAATCCTATAGAGCAACTACACGTGACGTCATACAGTCCACGCTGGACGTCAAATTGACCTCGTGTTTCCTGAAGGAACGTCACGATCACGCAATGACGTTATTTCGTGTGCTATCGCGTCACGTCAGGCGTGATGTCAATCCACGTGTAGCACCCTATTGACGCCACTTTGCGTCATTTTGACGTCCAGTCACATGATTTGATGACATCAGTGGGATTCCTCTATTCAATGGTGCCGCTTAATCAGTAAATGTATTGTTGGGGGACATCACATATCGGGGGATATTAGATTCTATTACACTGGTACCAGTAGTTAAAATCTGGAGTCGAGGCATTTGTACTGAGGGGTGAAAATGAATTTGGTACATGTACTTTTTAAAGTGCATTCGCAACAGAGGTACTTGTAAAATTAGTCTTTTAAACCTTTGATTATGTGCTCTTGCGAACTGCATCAGTGCAATTTATTTGAATTCAAAAAGGTGCCAAGTAGCTGGTGTATGGACATAGGGTGAGGTAGTTCGGGCCTAGAAATACCGGTGGGGTGGTTTATTTTGGGCTTACATATAGGTCTATGTCAGGATTTATAATTAGATGATATTTGATGTATGTGAATTAGGATTAGGATACTGGGATCTTGGGGTTTTATATTCGGCTACACGTGCTGCAGTGTTACTGGATGGGGGTCTTGACTGCATGTATTATAAGTTGTTGGCAAAGCTGATATTCTGGTTCCACTGTCCTACACCAGATGCTGCTTGTTGTGGTGATAGTGTTATGCGGATGTCAGGTCGACTTTGCGATGGCACAGAACAGGCAGGCGCAGGATGACTTTTCCGGATCGCTTTGCGTCTGAGGCATGCCAGCGTGGAACAAATCAGTCGCCGATCTGGTGTGACATGACTGCAGTTGCGTCTCAGTTCCGAAGATCGGGATCAGTCGCCGATCAAAAAGATCACAAATCGCTTAAGTTGAACCTATTTAAAGGAGCTGGAAATCCAAGTTGTAAACACTCACTCACTGGTTCTCTATCCACGCGACGCCTGTGGTGCTGCCACGTATTGTCGGTGATATGTATTGACATGAATATCGTGAGTGAGTTCTTGTTTACAACTTCGGTGTCTAACTCCTTTAACTTCTGTGTCATCCCGACGGGCGTAATCCTGATTCGCAGGTGACCTGAACACAGTTACGATTCCCTACGCACTGATGCTGCCTGTTCCACGATGATCGTACACATTTTCGTTTTTGTTACCTGACCATGATTGCGACACCTGATGCTGACTGTTCCATCGTACGGTAGCGCAGGCAATCGCAGTGTGACCTGACATCCGCATTAGGTCAGGTAGCCTACATGCTATTGGTTCCGAATGGTTCCAGCTGGTGACATCGTCGCCACGGCCACCTGAGTTTGTGCCATATGCGCATCGTACAGTTGGCCGCAACATTGATGTCTGTAGTGGAATTCTCCTGGTTTTCAGTAGCGTGTACCGGATCTGTAACCATCACCACAATAAGCGCCATCAGACAGTGGCGTCGTGGTTCAGGTCTCCAACTAGCGGTCAGAAGGTCCCGGGTTTGAATGTTCCAGTGGCATGAGACTTTGGGCAAGTCTCTTTGCCTAGCCTCTCCACCCAGTGTATAAATAAGTACTGGTCGGAAATACTCATGCAGCTTGTAGTGTGAGGTGCTTTTGATTCGTCTCCACTCTCTAGTTCGATCAATCGGAATATACATGTAACACAAACAACCATATATCCTTCAATTGTGAAC